>CM040397.1:82117262-82382262 GCA_022702515.1 Ilyophis sp. 1 JC-2022 | reverse complement strand
TGGAGTTCATAATGCCATGTACTCTAACATTATTCCCAGGGCCTTTGGAGGAAAAGCATCCCCACAACATCACGGAACCTCCACCATACTTAACAGTGGGGATCAGGTTATTTTTGATATAGCCATCCTTCTTTTTACGCCAAACCCACCTTGAGTGTTGGTTGCCGAAAAGCTACATTTTCGTTTCATCTGACCATAGAACACGGTTCCAGTCAAAGTTCCATTTGCGTTTAGCAAACTCCAGGTGCTTATGTTTGTGGTGAAATGACAGGAAAGGCTTTTTTTCTGGCATGCCTTCCAAATAATTTGTTGGCATGGCGGTGACGTCTAATGGTAGTTTTGGAGACTTTATGACCCCAAGATGCTACTTTCCTCTGTAATTCTCCAACAGTGATCTTTGAGGATTTATTTAGCCTCTCTTACCATCCTCCTCACTGTGTGTGGGGGCAAAATAAACTTGGGTTCTCTTCCAGGCAAGATTGTAACAGTTCCAGTTGCTCTGAACTTTTTAACGGTAGATATGGGCATTTTCAGGTGAGTAGCTATTTTTTTATAGCCATTCCCTGACTTATGAAGCTCAAAAACACCTTTCCCTCATTTGATTTGTGTGTTCTCTTATCGTTCCCATGTTGATGTATGAATAAGAGAATATGACCTTCGTGTCACCTCCTATTTATACCCCAGTGAAACAGAAAGTCATGATCAATACTCTGATCAACTTTAAAAAGTAAAATATAAATGGAAAAAATGTGTCAGTTACAGTTAAGAATTTCTAGGGGTGCCAATAATTGTGGCAAACATGGTTTTGCTAAAAATAATTCTTTCTTGATGAGGGATTTTTTTTTTCTCAGAATACATTTACTTCAATTAAAGGTTGGATTTCTATCATTTTCTTAGTGTGAGATTAAGCTAATTCACCAAAAGCTGAATTTTTTATAACCCTTTTTACTCATTTTTACCAGGGGTGCCAATAATTGTGGAAGGCACTGTGTGTGTGTATATATATATATACTGTATAAGTCTGTTTGTTTTTGTTTTTTTAGCGGGACCCTCCTTCCATATTCATTTTATTGTATTCAGACAGATAGAAAGCAGAGAGGGTAACAGAGGAGGGACCTCAGCTCAGAAAGTGCCATGGTGGGGATCGAACCTCAGAGGGAATCGATCTTGTATGACAAAGAGTCGGCTACGCCACACATCTTACTTTAAAATGTCATTATTATCAAAGACTGTAAATGTGACCCGATTGGCTACTGATACATGACCAGTTCTGTCACATTGTTGGTTGTGCTGTGATCAACTAACCACTGCTATTCTATCAGAGCCAATGTTGGTCCTCTAATACCACAATGTCAATATACTCAATATCACTTAATCAGTCTGCAGTTAATTTAGCCTTTTTGAAAATCCCATGCACTTTTTCCCAGCCACTGTGGCTAGTCACATATGCCAATCACCAGTATTGCCACACCATTGGAAACACATAATATGGCCAAACATTACATGAATATCAGCTAGTAGCCTGCATTGGCCAGTGATCGGATAGACCAACATATTGATATACAACATGTTGTTTTCCAAAAAGCAAATCAAACTAAACTATGGAAACTTGGCAAATTCTTTGCTGGGTCATAAAAATGGCATTACGCAGTTGTTCAAGTTCTGCTTGGTCAAACCTTAGGATGGAAAAGTTTGATTTCTTGTTGAACCCTTGTGCTCCGTTTACTTATTTGCACCTGTAGAACTGTTAACCTGGATCAAATATACCCAGGACATTATTGGTATTTAAAGCTATACAGAAATAAAATGTATTTCATATATTATCTTCTCAATTCCAAAAATATAAACAACATATATGGTTAACGGTTGCCATTTACCTCTGCTAGATCACATTTAACACGCATTAATGTTTTTGTGGTAAAGATGTGATTTATATACAGTGGATCTACTATAATAAAGGCATTGAAGGCATACATTATGTTAATCTGTGAAAAATTTTAAAAAAATGTATGCAGTAGATTTTTGATATTTATTGTTTGAACTGACATTCTCAATTATTTTCATCTTTATTTTATTATATTCAAAAAATGCATATAGCAAAAAAGACATAAAGCAAATACAGATGATGCACAACAAATACAAACACAAAACAAGAACCAAATATACACTGGTTATAAAATACATCTCTCAAAAGTGTAAATGGTATGTGTTGCCATGTTTCGATGACAGTATATGCAGCTTGTCACCCTGGTTTGAGACAGGTGGAATTGATAGCTTACTTTGTAACTGAAGGGCATTGCCACTCAGCAGACATATGGCATCCTCAGTATCTGGTGCTTCACTCTTCTATTGTGAGCTCAGAGGTGCCCAGGCCATTTACATACAAGCAGTGAAAATACAGGCACACTTAAGATGAAACAGGTGCGAAGGATAATAGCCGGGGGCGAGAGAAAACCCAGACAGGACGCCGTCCCGTGTCAAAAGGAAACCTCCGCCGAGAAGGGGCAGCTTCCTGAAAAACCGTGACAGATACTTGTATATTTTGTATATCAAAATTCCTTGGGTTTTGATTTATGATACAAGGCACAATATGCACTAAATGCATTCACATACATTACATTCATGCACACTAAATATGTTTAGAAACCACAAAGCTGTTAAGGCCGAACTCTATAGAATGTTTTACACTCCAGCAACATAAACACAGAACAATACTACAATTCCCTGATTTATTTTGACTTCTAACACTTCAGATTTGGCACTTCCATGTGCACGACCAGGACTGTCTCCCCTGAACAGGAAGTAAGTTCTTCCTATATGTATTCTTTCAGAGACTGCATAATGCTCCTCTCCCCTCTTGTGGTGGGGAAAATTAGACAACGAATAGGGTTGTATTGAAGTGCCGTTTGCAAAATATTCACTTCCAATCAGCAGATGTTAACCCTCTTCAAAGAACACCTGGTCACTGTGCAGCACAAATCAAAGGCTGCCGGGGGTGTTTAACAATGAATGTGAGGAAAGCAGTGAGATGGCACTGTCCATCTGCCGCTTTCCAGAATGAGTGTAAAATGCAAATAAAGGCCTGACTGATATCGATCCAAATGCAGCGCCTAGACCTGATAATACTACAGCCTCCTTGCGCTCAGACTGATTTGTGTCATTGTTTGGTGCTGTGTCCTTGTAAAACACATATTTAGCAGCTATTTATCAACATGGAATGAAAATATATCATGTAAAATAGGTTCACGTTAAACACACATCCCAGTTTTTTACTTTTTGATAGGGAACCTACGAACGCAATACACTGAATCCATATTTATCTTGAATAGCAAGCTGCTCTGAGGACAGACTCGTTTTATGTTTACTCGTGCTCTAAAAAAGACTACAGATAACAGACAGGTCGCTCTTTGTGACTAGAATGAGCCCGACACACGTAGGGCGGCGAGGGCCTGTCCCTCATTAGGGAATTATTTCTGTCCTTTATATTGATGAAAATGTATTTTTCATAGTCTATCTCAGTGTAATTTAGTGTAATAAACACTTCTTTTAAGCTGGATGAAATTTCAATGATCAACTATTTAAAATTCAATTTAACGTGCTGTCTAGCATCAGTGCCTTTTCTTTTCTTTTTATGCTTTGAACAGAAAAGCATTGTGTAGCACTGGGAATTTCTGAGGGAGACTAAAGTATTGTCCCTGGAGCCATCTGAACATGACAAATGAATGAATTCCGGCGGGGGGGGGGTTAATGCTGATTGGCCAATTCTGCCGAGGTTTATTAAAATCTCAGTAGGACCGATAACACTTTTGAAGGTGCAGTTCACGAAGCTTTATCATTTTAATACGTTTAATGCGTAAGGTGTTCTTACAGAAACAGAAAAAACAACAGCAATATGCGTAGGTTCAGAGTGGCTATACGGTGCAGTATTAGTACATCATATTTGACTGACCCAGTCTTGATTTATAAAAGCGTCATTACTGACAGACACTAATGCGCATTTGTAATGTGCGTGAAGAGACTTTTGGGTCTAACGTGCCTTGGATAGCAGACATGCGGAAAGATAAGGACGTGGCAGTCTCTTCTGTTTGATTTACAGAGCTGTTCCGGGTGGCAGCCGAAGCCGGCCCCCATGACATTCTGAAGCTGTACAACACCAAGGGGAGCATAATCAATATATCCCCCCAGCTGGAGCCCAACACCCCCCATGCCTGCTACAAACTAGAGGTGGTGGCTACAGATTGCAACAGAGAGCCTTTGGGTAGGACCTGCAGTGTGAGATTGTAGCTACACTACTGAGATGTACTGAGAGTTTAAGAATTTTGATTTGCTGGTTAGATGTCCCTTACTGGTGATTTTGGATGGTGTACAAATACATTGTAAACCTTATCAAATACCCTGGAATAACAAAAACATAACCATTCATACTCTGGTATGACCTGAGTCAATTATAATAAAGAAATACTATATATCACAGCAGATAGTCCATAAATTAATGTTTTTATAGTGAGAAAAGTATTTTTGCCAGTAATCATAATAAGGACAATTGTCCAAAATAGAAATCAATATTTTTCATAATTTGTTGTATTGCAGGTGGAGAACTTGCAGTTTCTTTAGGGTTTGATCTTTCCTCCATGGAAAAAAGGTAATGCTTACAGGTGCATATAGGTTTACGTCCTACCTGCTTCCTCTTGTAAAGTGATTGGTTGTACATTTATTTCCAGTGTACCCAGTGGCTCCCTGGAACCACAACTGATCACCTGCTTTAGACTGAACAGATGGTCTGCTCCATATTATTCACATTAATACATAGTTCTGACACTACTATTGGTGTCGTTGCAGATTTCATGCCTCGATAAGTATCATGAAATCGACATTTTCAAGACCCTTTTCAAGATCGTTACCATAGACCATTACCAAAAACCTTTGCCAAGGCTATTACCATTGACCTTTACCACAGACCGTTACCATAGACCCTTAACATAGACCCTTACCAAGACCATTACAATAGACCTTTAACATAGACCATAACCAAGACCATTACCATTGAACTATACCATAGACCATCACTGAGTAAAGACCTTTACCGTAGACCATTACCACAGTCCCTTACCTAGACCATTGCCATAAACCTTGATCAAAATACCTTCTGTTGCCCAAACACAGGTTACAGAGCTTGGAGAAGAAGATCTTGATTGAGTCTGGGGAGACACCGTCTGTTGTTTATGAGATGAAAAATCAGGTGGAGTTGTTTCGTGAGAAACTTGAGGTACCATGGTAATCTACCTTCATATTATAGGTCATACAGTTCAATTCTACAGCTAGTCTTTATTGCATCTGATTATTTGTGGACTTTTAATAGCAGCTGTTCCACCGTGAAACCTTTTCCTGTAAAACCTTAGAGCCAGCACGGCTGAACAATGTCCATGGTTGGATGGATCTGCTATGAGAGGAATGGTGCTGCTGTGTTTGAGTAGTATCGGGGGCGCAGTCCTGCCTGCCTTTAATAAACACAAATCCCCAGTGCTGTGATACAGATATTGTGCAATATTGAGGCTGCACACTGCTGCCATGATGTCTCGATGGCAGATTATGCCAATTACCCGAACACACCCCAGAATGGGCCTGGGGGCACTGCTGCTGTATAAAACCATCCATCCATTTCCCCTCAGTCTGTTGAACACCTGAGCTGGCTGGGCCTCTTCAAGGAGCTGTCAGAGGGGAAATGCAAACCATCCCCTTTCTACCACAAGAGGGCGCTGCGCAAGACCCGCGAGGAGTGCGAGCATGTGCGGGAGAAGTTTCTCCAGATGAGGCAGGTTTGCAGCACGCCTGTTGCGCTCTGCTTAAGCCTTTTAGGCTGTGCTCAAGCCTGTAGGTTTCGTAGGCGTTGCCTTTTACCTCTCAATTCAATTTAATTTGTATAGTTATTTTCAAGAGACTCTGTCACAAAGATGCCTTACAGAAACAGGAAATTAGCCAAGAACAAGCCTAAACCCCCAGAAATCCAGAAAATGAGGTCTTTCAAGGAACTCTCAATAAAATGTTCTAAAAACAAAAATAAACAGGCACTTTTATGACATTTTATAGACATACTAATAGTCCATGATAATAATTATTATTATAATAATGTTTTTCTAATAAGGTGCAACACACACCGCCAACCCCAGAGCATTATAAATACAAACTGAGAGGTGAATATATTCACCAGTAGTCTCGGCGTTGTGCGCTTTCACGTTTTGGGGAAATGGATTAGTTCAGCAGCTACAGGTCCATTCACCTTTGGTAATATCCTTTGATGTACTTGCACAAGGGTTCTGTTGTAATTGCTGGGCAGGTGTGATTGTTGTTTGTTGCGCAGCTCCCTGGAAGTCACGGAGGAGGTGAGACAATACCTCAAAACTCCCACCTTTGACAACTGGTGAGTTCATCTCAGTCTGATTAGCCTGCTTCAGCCTGTCACAGTCCCCACAGCCTCACAATTACCCAGAATTGCAGAGAATGTCATTTTCAACAATGTACTGCACATAATCGTTCCACAATGTCATTTTCACAGGCTCATCAAATTTTGCAGGTGTCCCAATGCCCTGTCCCCCTTTTTCACAGGACAGGGTTCACTTTTTGGCACGGCACACCTACTGAAATGGGATGCTCCGCTTTAATTGTCATTGAGTGCATTTAGAGACGCGTATAAAGAACGAGAGAGCTCTCCTCGTGAGATAGTGTCATTGCCTCGAAATGTGAAAGTCTGATCAGGACACAGACACCTGCACTTTCAATAAAAATGCACACGTGTGGCTGAGCTTGTCCTCTTCAACGAAACAAGGATGATGAATCCCTTTCATCTGATGCTGGTGCTCATATCAATATGAATAGTGCGGCTCAGGATCGGGAATAAAGAGTGAGCTCCTTTGAAGGGCTTGCATTCAAATATCACAGGCTGGGAATACATTAAGGACTGGGGGTTTTCAGGGTTTATGTATTACACCAGACCTGTCATATGAACATATGGGGTCTATACAATAACGTATATACAGCGACTCTGCGTGTATGGAGGAGAGTCGTGGAGGCGGAGTTTGTGTGTTGGACTGCTTAATGACACTGGACATCTCGGGACAGCGGGGGCTATTTTTAATCATGGCTGTATTACTTTAATTCACTTAATTAGTTTGATCAATGCAATGATTCTATCGAATGTCTTTATTTTATAAGTTTGTTTGTGTGTTGTGGGTCTGCCCCACTGTCTATGTCTTTTTTGTTGTTGCTGGGGCTACAAACGAAGTTTCTTAATAGAAAAATAAAAGTTATTCTATTCTCTTCTATACACAAGGAAACAACTGCCCACCTGATTCTGCATGCAGATCATCTCCTTATCCATTAGCTGCTTATGTTTTGGGCTGTCAGCATGTGTCATGCGTGTGTCAGTATATGTCATGCGTGTCTGAGCATGGGTCAAATGTGTGTCAGTAGACGAGTATTTTGTTTTGTGTGTCAGTATGTGGCATACATGTGTTAGCTTGCATCACACATGTATTCTCTGTCATGTATGAAGACACTGGCTGTCTTTAACTATGTGGTGTTATTCAGAGCCAGTCTAAGAAAGAAGGGAGATTTGGAAAGAAGCTGCTCACCTGCACAGCTGCTCATATGAGGTTTAGGAAAAACAACCCGTATGCAAAAAAAATATACTGCAGTATATTGTAAATATATCAAAATTAACTTCACAATATAGTTAAAATATGCTGCAGTATATTACATTTTCATAAGGGGAGAAAGAGAGAGCATTATGCTGATGTCTTTCAAAGGAATGATTCCGTCGAGAGAGAAAGAGAGAAAGAGAGAGAGAGCATGTATAGTAGCCGAAATCCCATCGGTTTCATGGTGTCCTTGCGGTGTCCTCATTACATCATAGTAACATACATACACACAATCTGCCACGATGGCTGCATTGTAAGGACGTTTCGTTGTGTTGTCGGCAGGCAGTGGGAGGACACTGAGATCATGGTGCTGCTCCAGGTGATGTACACAGACCTGGACTTCATACCCACCTACAACATCGAAGTGGAGGTCCTGCAGCAGTTCCTGTACGAGGTCTACCGCCGCTACAACAACATCCCCTTCCACAACTTCAAGCACTGCTTCTGCGTCACCCAGATGGTGAGAAAGGGGGCGGACCATCAGCCTTGACGCCATATTACATCACACTAACAGACACACGTATCCAGAGCGACTTACAATGTAAGAGAACATACGTGAGCATGTCCATCTGTGAATAACAGTCCCAGACCAATCAATAAAGTATCAATAAAGCACAAAGACAAGTTGATTATCATGTCAATATAATTTCCATGTCATAGAGACATCAATATCACTGCAGCACCTGATTGGGCAAGGACACCCAGGTCGCTCTGCCTTTCTTTCTCCAATAACCACCACTCAAATCAAATCTGGAATCAATTGAGAGCTTCGGCTCACCAGCTAATCACTAATTACACAAATTGTTAATCACTAATTGCACTCCAGATCAGGCATCAGGTTTGCACCAGCGTGAAACAGGTCAAATTTTAGCTTGTTGCCCTTTGTGAAGAGTCTGATAACATTTGGAAATAGACTGAAGGGCAAAACCAGTCCAACTATACAGCCATGAAGTAGCAACAGTGCATACAGTGCATAAAGCTACGTACAAGTTATTTGTTCAAGCATTTATTATAAATTACAATTGTTTATTAAATTCATAGAATTTTGCTACATTATTGGTTTTGCTATTATCTAACATTAGTCCCTTAAAAACATCAGTATTTCTGAAAATGTTTTTAACATTAGGCATCTAAAATAAAATAAAAATGTATTTTACTTTGTTAAAAAAAATTAATTGTGAAATGTATCCACATTCACGTTTTCCTGTAATTTCTATTTCAGCATCGTGACTCATCGTGACCATGTTAAAGAAATTCAATATGTCCTGAAACACAGCAATTACTATAGAGTGTGAAAATGCATTTGAGTGTGTGTGTGTACGTATGCACACGTGTGTGTGTGTGTGTGCCTGCGTGTGTCTGTATGTGTGTGAGTAAGTGTGCGTTGTGTGTATGTTGTGTGTGTGTGTGTGTACGTATGCACACGTGTGTGTGTGTGTGTGTTGCCTGCGTGTGTCTGTATGTGTGTGAGTAAGTGTGCGTTGTGTGTATGTTGTGTGTGTGTGTGTGTGTGTGTGCCTGCGTGTGTCTGTATGTGTGTGAGTAAGTGCGTTGTGTGTATGTTGTGTGTGTGTGTGTGTACGTATGCACACGTGTGTGTGTGTGTGTTGCCTGCGTGTGTCTGTATGTGTGTAAGTGTGTGTTGCCTGCGTGTGTCTGTATGTGTCTGAGTAAGTGTGCGTTGTGTGCATGTTGTGTGTTGTCTGACACACCTCTACCCTCTGACAGATGTACGGACTCATCTGGCTCACAGACCTGAGGACTAAGATGGAAAGCATTGACCTCCTGATCATGTTGACCTCGGCAGTCTGTCATGACCTGGACCACACCGGCTACAACAATGCCTACCAGGTGAGCTGGGACATGTCCGTCACATCAGACCACAACCACCCAGTGCAGTTATAATGCACCAGGAGTGCCTAACTTCAGCATTTTATTAATAATTAAATTCCACACGCATACTGGCTTGTTCTGCCAAATTTGCTTGTTCACTGGCAGGCGAAGAGCAGACATTCATTCATAATGATACTGTCGCATTGTCAGAGTGTTAATGGCCAATCTGCTGATAGGGCTATTTGTACCCAACACTGGTCAAGTGCTGGTCCTAGATCAGCTCTAGCTTTTCATAATGGTCAGGGTTATTGAATAGAGTTGGGCTTGCTGATCCTAGATCAGTGCCAAGAGGTAAAACCTACTGACCTCTGAGCCTGTTTCTCTCATCAGTTGCAAGTGGCATGGGGAAGATGTCAGCGGTGACATCTTGTTTACTCTTGCGTTTCAGATTAATGCACGTACAGAGCTTGCCTTGCGGTATAATGACATTTCTCCCCTGGAGAACCACCACTGTGCCGTGGCCTTTGAGATCCTAGAAAAGGTAGAGGAACTGGACTTCAGTAACACTGCTTAGCTTACACACAGCGTTCTCACACAGTAGCATCATAGCATCGTAATGTAGCAATTGCAGATGCATGGGATCCTTAGACAATACATTCTCAATCAGTCAGCATACGAAAGCAACATTACATTATTAGAACATTACGTGTAAACTAGAATTCCCGGAGGACGTCTCCGAAGTGTTGATAAGGTTTGTTGATTCAACGTGTCTTATGATAGACACAGACAAACGATGGTGTTGATCATAGATAAAGCTGCCTGCCTGAGTCGCATCCTTTGAATTTGCAAATGCTTGTTAATGCTAATTTATTTCAAGATCTTCCTGGAAAAATATGCCTCAGACTGGGTGTCAGACTGAAATCGCCATAGTTACACACTAATTGGGTTGTTGTTGTTTTTCCTTTTTGCAGAAAGAAAGCAATATTTTTAGAAACCTGACAACTGATCAGTATAAAAGGATAAGAGAAGGCATGATAAAGTAAGGCACCTCTTTGTTATTCTCCTTTGAGCAAAAATGTAATTATTCTCCTCTTAACGTAGGTCTGTCTGTATTTTCAGGCAAACCTATCTTCTTCCATCCGGTTCTTTACAGCAGCCACTCAAAAACAGCGGTGCAGGCATAAAATACGAATATATTCCAGAATACAAAGAAAAGCTAATATGTACCACACAATTTAGGAATACGTCAGCGTATTTAATTTTTAACGATGAAAGGTAAAATCTTGTTGCTTACAAAAAATAATGAATTCAGTAGTCCCTGAAATTAATATGAAATGTTGTATGTGTCAGAAACATAATCATTTAATTATTTAGAAAATACAGAAATAAGAAGATATGTTGCTGGGTGTACCGAATCAGAGCCTACCTCCGATGAAACTTATCTAATAATGAATAATTTGTTATTTCAGGTGCATCCTTGCCACAGACATGACAAGGCACAACGAGATCCTGAATAAATTCAAGTCCATTTTGCCCTCGTTTGATTTCGGCAGCAAGGACCACAAAGATGTGGTGAGTGGATTGAGATGGTGAGACGGAGACTTGCAGGGGCGAACAGGGGGTCCTGACTCCAGGGAGCAGGTGTTCAACACGATCAGTGGTCCATAAATTGGTTATAAGACCGGAGCGGCTTTCATCTCGTGCACACTTTTGAGAGTCTTCGTTGAATTTATGTTAAACGATGAGGGCCCACACATTTACTCCACATGAGTGGGAGAGACAGCCTGAGAACGGATGGAATTGACAGCAGAGGTCAAGTGTGCTGCAAGCACAGTATCAGCACAAACAGCGCAGGCTCTCTCAGGCATACATGGGGCCAGACCCATTTTCAGAACAACAGATAAGGCGCAGAGTCTCAGGCTCCAGGCCTGGAGGGCTAGAGCGTCTGCTGATTTTTGGTGTTTTTCAGCTCTTGGGAGCTTAATTTAAGTCATTGCCTGACTAAAGAGCTCACATGCCTTGGTTCCAAGAACTGATCCGACTGCTGGTTAAAAAAAAAAATGCGCCCGCTCCAGGGCTGTAAGTTAAACCTGCAGACACAGTGGCCCTCCAGGATTATTGGCACCCCTGGTAAAAATTCATCCTTTAATTGAAGTGAATTTATTGTGAGAAAAAGAAATCCCTCATCAAGAAATAATTATTCTTAACAAAACCACGTGTGCCACAATTATTGGCACCCCTGCATTTATATATAGAATAAAGTAATAATTTTAAATATTTGGTCACATATCCTTTGCATGCCATGACTTCCTGATGTCTGTGACTCAACAACATCAAAAGACTCTTGATATGTTATATTCTGGTACTCTTACAATCGATATTATAACGCCTCTTCATTTTAATGGATCCCTATGGGAATTGGGGGAGAGGGGGATTTAGTTATAAAGTATGCTGGAACAGTATGGAATACATGGTTGGTAAAATCAAATGGTTGGTATCAAATGAGCCTCAAATGAGCCTCAAACCATCCCTCTGTTGCCAGATATGCAGTAAATATGGATGGATCACTTTAAGGGTTGTTTCTCCTGACAACTTTTCCTATTGAACTTTATGGAAAAATAAGTCAGGAGAAGAAACCCTTCAAGTTATCCATCCATATCTACTGTATTTCTGGCAGCAGAGTGATGGTTTAAGGCCTGTTTGATACGTCAGACCCTTGATGACTTAGAGCCATTTAGCCAACAATGTGTTCTATACTGTTCCAGTGTAATTTACAGCTAAATCTAGTCCCACCCCCCAATTCCCATAGAGATCCATTCAAATACAGAGACGTTATAGTATTGCTTGTAAGAGTACCAGAAAATAAAATATCAAGAGTCTTTTGATGTTGTTGGGTCAAAAACATCAGGGAGTCATGGCATGCAAGAGATATGCGACCAAATATTAAAAATGATTACTTTATTCTATATATAAATGCAGGGGTGCCAATAATTGTGGCACACGTGGTTTTGCTAAAAAATAATTATTTCTTGATGATGGATTTCTTTTTCTCATAATAAATTACTTCAATTAAAGGTTAGATTTTTCTCATTTTTTCAGTGAGAGATTAAGCTAATTCACTAAACAGTGAATTATTTATAACCCCTTTTACTCATCTTTACCAGTGGTGCCAATAATAGTGGAGGGCACTGTAGCTCCCTCTCCAGGACTGGTGTTAAACCTGCAGACCCAGTGCCTGCTCCAGGACTGTAGATAAACCTGCAGACCCTGTGGCCCGCCAGGAGTGGAGCTATAAACCTGCAGACAGAGCACCCCCTGATGGGGGATAGAGTCATAATGGGAAGTCATAGGCCACAGCACAGACAGGATAGCCGATGAACGTAGCAGCACTCCGGTAACTATTGAGCTATTAATGATACACAGGTAGATTCATATATCATATTATTGAATGTAACATTCAAATGACATTGTCACAGATTGAAGTTTCATCTTTAATATTAGCATACAACTTTAAATATATCTGCAACAGTGGAATTTATCTTTACCTACATACATGTACATCTTTAAAATGAGCATATATCTTCAACATTTTTTTCTTAACATTAGCATATATGGTATCTTTAATTTTTACAATTATTATATATCTAATCCAGGCAAGAGGAGCTGTATGATGGTTTGATGTCAGAGCAGAAGATGCAACCGGTGATTATGTGAGCGAAGCAGAGAGCCACTGGTGCTTCTGATTGGATTAAAAGTGAACCAGTGATTTTCCTATTGGTCCCTACAGCTGATGATGATCATGATCAAAGTGAGTGACATCTCCAATGAGGCTCGGCCCATGGATGTGGCGGAGCCCTGGCTGGACTGTCTGCTGCAGGAGTTCTTCAATCAGGTGATTGATGGTGGCCAACAAAAGCAGATTCTATGGTGCTGTATAAAACTCCAGCCCTGGAGGGGGCACTATATAAAACTCCAGCCCTGGAGGGGGCACTGTATAAAACTCCAGTCCTGGAGGGGGCACTGTATAAAACTCCAGCCCTGGAGGGGGCGCTGTATAAAACTCCAGCCCTGGAGGGGGCACTGTATAAAACTCCAGTCCTGTGAAGGGCTGCCGTTTTCTGTGGGGTCCATTCAAACAAAAATGTGTTTGGACTCTTTAGCCATATAGAAAAGCATGACCATTCATGCACAATAATGTCAGATGCACTACAACAGGCAGCAGTGTGGGTGTGCAACTGAGGGGCTATAGGTTAGGTTCACATCCACAGTGTGCTGGTAATGTACCCCTGAGAAAAGGATTCAAACCTCAAGTATTTACTCCTTAAGTATTAGACCCTTAAATATTAAACCGTAAGCACTGAACCCAAAATCACTTCCGTTAATATCCAGATGTAAACGTGAATAATATGTTTGAAAACCCACAACAGCTAAACTCATTTCAGAGTGACATGGAGAAGCTGGAGGGCCTTCCTGTCACCCCATTCATGGACCGGGACAAGGTGACCAAGCCCTCTTCCCAGACTGGCTTTATTCGCTTCGTCCTCTTCCCCCTCTTCATTGAGCTGGCCAACCTGTTCCCATTTCTGGAGGTGAGGAACCTCCTGTCCCCTCTCAGTGCCCCACAGACACACTCACGCACCAGGGCAGCTGACTGTACCCCACCCCACTCATAGTGCCTCACAGACACACTAAAGCACCAGGGCAGCTGATTGTACCCCACCCCACTCATAGTGCCCCACAGACACACTAACGCACCAGGGCAGCTGACTGTACCCCACCCCACTCAGAGTGCCCCACAGACACACTCACGCACCAGGGCAGCTGACTGTACCCCACCCCACTCATAGTGCCCCACAGACACACTAATGCACCAGGGCAGCTGACTGTACCCCACCCCACTCATAGTGCCCCACAGACACACTAATGCACCAGGGCAGCTGACTGTATAGCTCTGAGTCCACACAGTCCAGCATATGTGAACTTACTTCCTACAGCACAAAAGTTACTGCCTGAAGTTATTCAGACAGGGGTGAATTTTGTTCAGATTCTGCTACAAAATCTAGGCCACAATAAGGGACCAGCCAAGGCTGTACCCACAGTTATGCTCTGGATATTAATAGAAGGAGAGAAACAACATAAAAACTTTGGATTGAAATGAATAATTAATCATATTTGTATTCATGTTATTCATCAGTTGTGCATAATTGAATATTCCGCCACACAATCTTTCAATGATGTCTTGTAATGTAATTTATACCAGTCTATGATAAATTCTTGAAAAGTATAACCTCAAACTACAAAGTGAAGTTTGAATTCTAAGGATAGGTGACTAGAGAACACAATATTCTTAGACATTTTTCTAAGAATATGTTTCATGTTCTCCTATCATTAGACTTGTTTACAAATAACTACTGAAAAGAAAATACACAAAACAAGAAACTGGTCTAATGAGGGGCATTCAGCTGATTTCTGGAGGATTCTATTGCCCATGGCAACAGGCCTAGCACAGCACTCCAAAAACACTGTGCCTTTTAAGGGCTATTCATGCAGTGCCCTCGTTTCCTAGCAACACATCATCGACCCTGTGCGCAAGGCCCTAGACTACTACACCGAGATGGAGAAAGCCCTGGACAAGGAGAAACAGACCTGAGACTAAAGAGCTACCATGGGCAAAAGAGATGCGCAGTGGGAGTCCAATCAGCCAATCAGACACATCTAAAACCAGGTGGAGTCTTCAGACCTTCTCAGGAACAAACTATGGATGTTGGATATATGCTTTTGTAATATGAATAAACTTGGAGTGAAATATTTTATAAATGTGATGTGTTTGTAATTTAAAAAAATTGTCTCTAATAAATTGCAGAAATAGTTACATGGTTTTATCCTTTCAAGACACATGTCAAGAAACAATAAACAATTAAATTTTCTCACGTAATTTCATATTGTCACTATTATGTCACTGTTGTATAGTAGTTCTATCATGAAGTATGTTGTGGTATTTCAAGTATATTTTCTGTTCATTCTCTGTCTATTGGACAAACAACATACATTGCTGTAAGGATGAGCAATATTTAGATTATGATTTTATACACTCACACAAACTGTAATGCTTTTAGTAAATATTTATTTGGTTGTTGTTTTTAGCAATAAGGTGGATGTATACAACTACATTGCCTGAATACTGTATATGGGATTTTGTTGTATCTGTGTTTTGGATACAATATCATTGCTGTGTGTATTCTGGCATCCCAGATGTAATAACATGGTTTGGTGGTATTTTATCTCAGGTATATAATATTGAAAAACGTAATAAAAAGAAAATATAATGAAAGAAGCAGAAATAAAGTTTTTATTTCAATGTTACACTGTCTACAATCAACTCGAAGAACTCGAATTAAAGAGCGAAATGTTGGCATCTAGTGGACAAAGTAAGTAATGTCCAAGTCTATTTTCTTTTGATTCTTTTAGATTTCAAAAAAATCTTTGTTAAATGTTTTCTTACCACATTTTCCATCGTTTAATGACACTGGCTTCACTACAAACCTTGTCATTTCATGATCCAAATCTAATCTCATTTTAGATTTCTGTATCTAAATTACTGAGATATAACTGATTCCAAAATACACCTAAGCTTTCAATGATGTTTCACAAAAACAAAATAAGCCATATTCCATATATTTTATGTATCGACGTGTAGGCTAATCGATATCCCTGCTTGCATCCACGAATGGAACCATCCAACCCATTAAGTAGGTATGTCTACATGCCTAATGTAACCTAAATAAAGCCTGCTTTGTGTCGCTATCCATCCTCTCGTTTCAATGCCTATATTTCAACAAAGCCATGCTAACAGCGTCTAAATACACATGGAATTATGTACGTCTCCATTGAGGAAATAATGACCAAAAACATTCATATATTTTACACATCGTTTAGCGATTACACGTATTAGAAACGCAAATAGTCTGCGCGGTGTTTAGATGACATCAATTTGAAGCGACGCGTCGAGGAAGGCCCCCGAGCTAGAGCACGTTGACAGATATCTTTGTTAGCTAACGCTAGCTAACATACCTTAGTGTACCAACGAACAGGAGTACTTCCAAGCTAGGCTGCTAACTGGTGTTTTTCATGCAAAGCACTGAGGATCGGTTTGGAGAAAAAAAAACTTATATTCTAACTAGCTGGCCACAATAACGTCGGAAAGATGTCGGTCACTGATATGTTCAGCAACATTCAAGGTTTCTTAAGTGCAGATCAAGACGTCAGAGAGGTAAATCATTATATAGCTAACGTTAGCTAGTATTTAGTTAATAGTTAGTTTGCAAGCAATTGGGCTGAATTAAGGCGAATAGCGTTACATATCGTGTGTTTCATTAAGATTGCGTTACAGCTTAGAATAAAACTCACTTTCTAATGAAAGGTAAAAAAGAAACTTTCCTCAGGACAAGTGCAAAACTGTTAACTGTTAGCTGGTGGTGCATGTAGCAAGCTGTAGAAAGCTAATCCAGTAACTTAATATATTATATTTTATTTCAGGACATAAGAAAAGTCGTCCAAGTCTTGGAGCAGACGGCAAGAGAGATTTTGACTTTGCTTCAGAGTGTCCATCAACCATCAGGCTTCAAAGACAGTAAATGTTTATATGCATGTAGAACGCGACGCGTATTGTATTTTCCTGTTTGGACAATATCTATGAATACTAGTTTATCATCGCATGCTCTCAAACAAGATTGCTACTTATTATGAATCCATTATCCTTCACTCTGCGCCCTTTTCTCATAGCTTGCTTGAGATGTTTTAATTTACTCTCCTTGTCAGTTCCTAGTAAATGCCTGCGGGCGCGGGAATGGTTCTGCACTGTAAGAAATCACATTGGAGATCTGAAGACCAAGTTTCCAGCCGACCAGTACTACAGGTTGGTATATTCGAATATATTAATTTCACAGCTAAAAAAAAAAAAAACTCTTTTTGTATTATTTTTTCCTGTCCGGGATCTCCTTACAAATCTGTGGTTCTCGTTTTTTTTTTTGGGAGGGGGGTGTCTAAGGCTTTTATTGTATGCATTTGTTCATTAACAACCTATTAAATGTTTGAGACTCGACATTTATACGTGTACGATTTATACTTTGCCATAAATGTTACCAGGCAGCATTATTTTACTTGAAATAGCAGCATAAACATAACTATTAAAAGTTCTCTCAGTATCTGTGTGTATCCAGGTTCTTCATACAGATGCACTCTTCTCTACTGTCTTAATATTTTGCGCCAAGTTTATTTCTGCAGAACAAGTATTGATTATTGCAGCAAATCTGATAAATTAACTTGTCATTTTGTTAACATGTATTGCGCCTCTTTCAGATTTCACGAGCATTGGAGGTTTGTCCTGCAGCGCGTTACTTTCCTGGCGGCCTTCGTTGTCTACCTGGAAAGTGAAACTTTGGTGACGCGAGAGGAAGTGGCTCAGATACTTGGCAGTATGTATGCACTACATACGGGGGCTGCATCCCAATATTCTTCACTCCCCACCTCCTTTCCTCCACTCCCCCACTACCACTCCTCTCCTACCCGGAAGTATGCAATACTGCCTGAACGGAGTACAAGTATTTGCATGTACGGTATACAATGTACCTGACATTGTGGTTTGCGTTGAGACATTCATTAATATGTAACCATTAATACGTAATTAAGATGTAATCAGCAACATTAGATTAAAACACAAAGATCAGTTTCCGGGGCACAGAGTAGAAGAAGTGGTAGTGGAGGAAGGGAGGGTGCATTTTTCGATGATTGGGATGCACCCCCACCCAGTGTATTTACTTGACCTGTATATTTGTACTCAGACCAAGCAGTTTGTGCCCGTTACTCTAGGGGGCAGCATATACGTGGTAATGAGACTTAAGTTTGGTTTTCCCCCCACTGTAGTTGAAGTGGACAGAGAGAAAGGTTTTCATATGGACATTGAAGATTACCTGGCTGGGGTTCTGATCATGGCGAGTGAGCTGGTAAGCAGCTTTCCTCCTTTCACTTTTACACAGGCTTCTGGTCTGACACGTTTACACAGACAGCAGTGTAGTCTGGGTGCAAAGATTCACATTTGCTGCTGGAATGTGAAGTCCAGAGTAGCTGTAAGACAACAACACATACCATCATATGTTTTCAGAATTTTTAATAAATGTGCTTCATACTCCCTCTGATGCTTGTAACATTTGCCTGCAGATGAATGTTACAGCATCAGTACCTTGTGTCTGTAAGGATCCTGTCATGTAGCAGGCTGAACCTTCCCTTTGTGTCTCCATACATTAGTCAGTATGTTAAAGGAGTACTCAGTGTAGCTGGGGTCTGTTTGCACAGTATACCCTGCACTTTCGCCTTATCCCAGGTTTTACTGCATTACTGGAACCATTGCAGTGTGCAGGAGCTGCTATTATGTGTTGTCATGTAAAACGGTACATATCCAGCTGATATGTATAAATGAATTGCATGTTTTTAAAGAATATTTTTTAAAAGTAGTCTCTGTGAGTCACTGAGGTCAGGACTGACGTAAGCTTGACCTGCGCGTGGCTGCAGAAGGTGCAGTAAATGGCCGCTCTTTATATTGGAGTAAAGCAGTGATATAACGCAGCGTTAATTATCGAGTGCATCGAACGGTAATTACCACCGTGTGGGTTATTGCCTTGCTTTTCCTGTTTTTTTCTTTTCTTATATCTGTTGTGGTAGTAAACATCCAAACTTCAGAGGCCGTGAAATGCTTCCAGGTAAAAGCGTCACCACTGTTGCCTCTTGGGTGATGATAAGACGGCCAATCAGCAGCAAGGCGTTGCAGCTTCCATGTCATTAACTAAAACGCACATGGTAGTGACGGCCGTTTTTGCATTCGATAATTATCGTCGAGGTATATCGTCCAGCCCTCAAAGCAGCGTGATGGTCCTTAATGCCTCCCTCCCACCCGCAGTCCAGACTGGCGGTGAACAGCGTGACGTCCGGGGACTACGGCCGCCCCTTGCGCATCTCCAGCTTCATCAACAAGCTGGACTCGGGCTTCCGCCTGCTCAACCTCAAGAACGACCCGCTCCGCAAGCGTTATGACGGCCTCAAGTACGACGTGAAGAAGATCGAGGAGGTGGTCTACGACCTGTCCATCCGAGGCCTGTCCAAGGAGCCAGAGACGGGCGGAGACGAGTAGAGCCGGAAGAGGTGCCACCCGTCAGCCTGGGACAGTGGAGACTGGCCTGCTGCCTGGACAGACATGCCTCCAGAGGGGCGTGGTCTGCGCCGCGTCGGGGAAACTGCAGAGACCCCATGTTTTCAGGGGTCTCGCTGAAGCGTCCGTTTTCACACAGCTGCCCGGACTTTGCAAAGTCTTCACTTGTATTTTTGCTTCAAACGCCTGTTAACCTTTTCTATCATTGCAGTTCTTGTTGTTGAGCCTAGTGAGGTTTGTATTAGCTGTCGGACTAGTGAAATGTCTGTTGTATAGCCACACCCTAAGAGGCTTAACGCTGTTCAGTTGCTCCGCGAATTTGGCCTGTACTCCCGCTAGTTTCAGTATTGGTGTCGCGGTGGACACGTATGTTTTTTTGGACTTTGTTTGGTAAGGTTCTGTAAGCAGCCAAATAGCTGTGTTAAAGCCCTTCTGAGTCACAACCAGAAGTTTAGATGAAAGCGCTTACAAGTTTAGGAATAATTATAAAACTAGTTGTGATTTGTAAGAACATGCATGCCTTGTGTAATTCTGCCAAAGTAAATCTGTATCATTTCAGAATGTTTTGTGAGAAATGCTTTAAACAAATGCAACAGGGTTGTATTGAGCAATCAGTCATCAGGTTTTCCCCCCCCCAAGAAAATTAGTTAATCTTTCCTAGATATCATTTCCACTTCAACTAGTTCAATCGTGTAGAATGCAGTGTGTAGTGTACCATGATATGACGAGACATTAGTGGAGGTTGTGCGGTGTGTATATGAGGGGGGGGTTCTTAGTGTGAACATGGGAAATAAGCAACTGCAATTCCATTTCTCCCTGCAGATGACGGTTATTATTGTTTAAATTGGAGCCTGGAAAATAATTGCTAAAGTGAGATGCAATAGTTGTGTATATTTCGCAGTTTGATGACTGATTGTTTTGTTCACCCTTATTACCTCACTGAAAACTGGTCTGATGACCAAGAGAGAGCCAAAGAAGGAACGTACCTGTACAGCAGGACAGTCCATAACCACGCTCATGGGTTACTCCTCTCTCTCTCTCTCTCTCTCTCTCTCTAGTTACTTTCAGTTTAAAGTGTGACAGTCTGTTCATTTAATTACATAGGACCCACCATGTGTCTTGTGTGGTCCTGCTACAGGCATGTGGCTGGGTCATTCCATCCTAAGCTGTATAGGAGACGGTGTTAAAGTGAAGAGAGAGCTGTCAGAAATACTGTTGATTTTATTTCCTTAGATTCTGTGCCAGTCTGCGTTTCATCAATATTCCTTTTGTTTTTTTACAGAATTATACGGAACATTTCTGAATTGCGTATCTGTGCAGTGTTTCCAGTTCTTGTTCCTTTCAAAGGAAGACAAACTGCTGATAAAGCCATTTCCTCCTCATACAACACAAATGAGTCTTTTTGTCTGTGTGCAATTTTCAGAAACAAAGGGCTTTTGACATGACCGATGTTCTATGTCGTATAACAGTCACAGGAAATGATGTAATGGTTTCTTTAGTGCATGATTTTTTATTATTGCTGTGAGCAATATGATGTGCATTTGTTGTTTTGACTATCAAGACAAGTCGGTGTGAATGAAACTAAGACTTAAATATTGTTAAAGTGATACTGCAATCGCTTTTCTAAGCCATTTTTTACAGCTTCAATTTGAACTTGGAGCCGTGGGTAGGTGTGGTTATATGACGATGATGCCACAGGGTCATATTATGAATATTCATACGGTCAATGAGTGAAAGGGTGTGTCTTGGTGAACTGACTCAGTCCCCTCCCTGCAACTGAGCTCTCTGCCGAGACTCCACCTATTTTTATGCTAAGGATTTCGAGACGTCACAAATCCCCGGAAATGCAGCGTATGGTAAGCCGACACAAACTCAGACGACATCCACTTCGACGCAATATGATATTTTCGGATAAAAACTTGTATGTATGATCATAGTCTAACCCAAAATATCTGTTTTCAACGCGAAAAGTCGGTTTTTGACTGCAGTATCACTTTAAACCTATTGAATTACAGAATGATTCCTAAAGCCGATGGCATTGCAACCAAAACAAAATCCTGTTTTTCATGTTTTTTGTAACCAATTTGGCAAATTCATATTCTATGTGTTCTGTACAGCTGCAAATACAGCCTGTGTTACATGTGGCAGCAATCAGACGACATTTGAGATTGGCATGTTGAGTGACCTAAGGACAGTGTACGGGGCCAGGCCAATCGGGAGTGAGCGTTCAGGGCCAGACCAATCAAGAGAGATCTTTCACAAGGGACTGAATGGGCACGAAGGCTCTGACAAGATGAATCCTTTTACATTTTCATTTTTATACATATTTAACATCTCGCACAAAGGAAATAAATATGAACCTGTATATTGGAATACATAAAAAAAAGGTTGACAGTCTGGTGGTTAAATTTGAAGGGGCATTTCAGATTAAGTGTTTCCAGAAATTCCCACATTGATGTCCTCTGCTAGAGTAATCGGGCATAATGAAATATGGAGGTTGCTGTTGTCACTTCTCGCATAGAAACCACAAAGGAGCTCTTCACTCCTGTATGTTGGTAACAACAAATAGAACAAAGCCAATTGTAATTGGTAACCATCTGGGTGTACTTCCACGAAACTAATGAATCCAGGAAGTATCGATGTGTAATGTATCCATGGCTGCATTTGAATCCAGATTAAATTTTTTCTTCCTGTCATTCTCTTCAGTTGTTTCAAGGGGAATCCCAAAAATGCCAAAGTTCTTCTGTCAAGGGTATAAAATGTAAACTACCAGCAAGAAGGGAATCCCACAATGCAATGCTCCACATAGACAGTCACCTTTCAGCTCTATGGGGTAGCACTTCCTCTATCGGTTACTAGGGCCATTTAGTTCCGTCTTGGTTTGTTCCTTGTCTATCCTCCCTTGCAGAGCGCCTGTTGAGTTCACTTGTTGCAAATCACAGATTTTGTCAGAAAATAGCTCACTTGAGGGAAGAGAGCAAGAGAAGGGAATGTGTCAAATTGGATCTGAATGCAGCCATGTATGTTGGCAGTGTTCCAGTTTGCATTGTACTCTTTGATTGATAGAGCTCCCCTGGGTTCTATGGGGAAAGCAACAACATGTGTCCTGTATTTTATTATCCCGAGTCAACAGGAAGTTTAAAGGATTCTAACAGTACTGGCTAAATCCAGGAGGAGGTGCTACGCTCAGTAAACATACAGAGGCCTTGATTCATTACTTTCACACACCCCGAAAAACAGACACAGTGATTTTCTTGTATAAAGCCAGCTGTTTCCCTGTGCTTGTATTGGAACCTGCTTCCACAGAAAACACATACACAGGGAGGGCAGCAGTGCTTCACTTGGTCATTAAATATTGCCTAACCTGATATTGATCACTAGCTGGAATAACTATTCTCATAGCACCGTTATTTATAAAGAAAAATGACGGGAACAGCTAAAGCTTTCACGAGCTGAACACAGGTTTGCTTGGAAAGTGTTTAAATCTTTAAAGAACCACTCCAGTTAATTTTTTTTGTTTGCCCAATAAAGGTCAAACATATCAAAGCAGCCATTCCATGCTCCTGAATACTATATACTATTTCCATTTTGATAGAAAAAGCAGAATAAAGTAGACAGGGCAGGTTGGGGTTAGGGGTTACAGTTAGGGCGGGGCAACATCTACTGGAGTGAGTCTTTAAAACAGTGCCACTTTGTAAAGAGCTTGGTAACTTTGCTTTAAAGTGCTTCAAACACAAAGGAAACTCCAGGAACTTGTAACAAAAAAGACCATAAATCAGGACAGCCACAAACATCTAGCTTCAGTAGGAGAGAGACAAACTATTTTTAGCAGCCTGACACACAATGTGAAATATTGCCTGTTAATATTTATTGAACTACCCACCCGGACATTTAATCACAGGTCGGCCTGCAGCCATGACTTAATGGTCTGAAGACTGAGAGCTAGAGAGGAGGGTGGATGGGTCCGTCTGGTCTTTGGAGAGAAAAAATTAAATCCCAAGGCACTCACAGTGACAGAGGAAGACTTGGAAGAGGAGAACGTTCCATCTTTGTCACTGTACGGTTCACTTTCCAGTGAAACCTCTGGAAAATGTCTTAATTCTAAGTTAACCCTCCTCCCGCAATGAAACCCACTCGACCCGTCTAACTGCCTGTACTGCTCTCCAACTGATATGTTTTAACTGCCTTACTGAATGCCTAAGATAGTTGGTGATGTAAAGATACCTGATGCTGACAGATGCTGGACTTGTACAGAATGCAGAGCTGCACCAGTGTTGAGGGTGAACCCACCCTGCTTTCGTAGAAATCTTGACCATATTCCCAAAGAATTCTCACAAGTCAACTTGTCACATTTAAACTCAACTTGATCACCATGATTAATGTCAATATTAATGACACCAGAACAGTCAATTTGATTCCTTTACCACCATGTTATAAAACCTGCAGTGACAAGCAGAGCGTGAGCCACATCAAACTACCAGTGATTATTGCTGCTTTGAAACCAGCTCATAGCATCGTGATGAAAGAAAGCTGAACTCTGGGTCGTGCTGACATTTCCTTCTGTCCTCTGAAAGAGGATGTTAGTGCTACTGATGAGGGGCAAGAATAGGAGGGCAGTGGACTAACCTTGGTCAGAAAACAAAAAAGGAGTTTCAGTCCTCAAAGTTCACAAAGGTATCTACACTTTGCATTTGTGCATTTTTTTCAGTAACTTTGTTGTGAAGTTCATTCTTTCTTTTTTTAAACTCTCAACAATTTTCAATCATGCTCGTCAACACAGAAATCTGGTCTTTAAGAACTGGAAACACTTCTTTAGTAGCAAACAGTTTTTACAATCAGAGGCCGGTAAAGTTCCCAACCCAGTCCTTTTGGTCTGTGATGTCACTGAGATCACGGTTTGTTTGTATTTCATACCAAACCAAAGTGCATTATTAAGTCCTCAAAATCATCCACCACCTGTGAATCTGCAGTTCACATAATGTAATACTCGCAATATGACATAGTCCTGTTATTAGGATGGAGACTAGGGGCACTATTTACACCTGTAGTTCAGATAGGGAGGAATTAGGTGTTCCTCAAGGGCCAGTCTCAGGACCGGTTCTGAGCCGTGCTGATCATGATGTTTGGGAGAGCATTGCGCCTCTTCCTCCAGGGCCCCAGATCTCGGGAATACCTTTTGATCTGGCGAAACCACTGCTGGGTGCGGGACTTGTCACCTGCGCGGAGGACGAACGCATCGCGTCGGATGTCCAGCACCTCAAATGTGTCGTCGCACTCAGGATCAGTCGACACTACGCAGTTGCCAAGGCGGATGGGCTCCCTCAGAACTGAAAACTTCCCGCTGCTCTTGTCCTTGATCAGCACCAGCACGCCATCCCGGACTGGCTCCGGGGAGGGTTCCTGCCCCCTGGGGCCACTGCCCTCCTGCGGCCCCTCCACAGCCCCCTGAATATGCACCATGAGCAGGCTCTGCAGGTTCTGGAACTTAAGTGCCTTGCTGCCCTTCTTCACCCACTGACCGTCGGCCGGCTGTGAGATCTGCAGGGGCCCCTCCATGACGAAGCGCGTGCTCTCCCTGGCCCAGCCCACCGTCCTCATGCACAACTCCCGCATCTCCATATTAGCCACCTCCCGGCTCCTGCGACTGTCCCGCCGGAAGGAGCGCAGTGACCAGGTGGCGCCCTCCTGCTTCGTCCTGGTGTTGATGTGCTCCAGGTGGGACTCCACGCGGCTCTTAGCCTCCCGCAGACGGGCGTGGTCCGGGTGCGACTCTGCGGTGGCCTTGCTGATGCGGCTCAGGAGCAGGGGGTACTTAGTCACCCGCTGCAGAGGTGCCATGAGGAACGAGCGCAGATTCATGCGCCGCAAGGCAGTGTTGTCATTCTGAGAGACGTCCAGAAAGATCCTGGATGGGAGAGAGGGACAAAGAGAGGTGGGTTAAAGTCTCCTTATTTAAGATGCAGGGGAAAGAAAGTCCTGGAGAGATGGAACACACATGGGCCTGCTTCCAAACTGAACACCATACCTAACCATAAACATAAACAGCATACAGTGCACTCCTAAAGTGTTAGGACAGTGACACATTTTTTATTGTTTTGGCTCTGTACTCCAGCACTTATTTTCAGGTATTCTTACAAGCGATATTATAACCTCCCTGCAACTGAATCATGGATCTCTATGAGAATTGGGGGTGGACTAGGTTAAGCTGTAAATGACATAGTATGGAACACATGGTTGGCTAAATGGCTGTACATCATCAAGAGTCTGAGGTATTAAGAAATAACATAAAGGGCGGCATGTTGGATGTGCTGTGGCAGAGCTAACAGCACCGGCACTGAAGGCAGCTTGTGAAGAACTCCCCTGTTTTAGAGTGGGGGACGCTCTGTACCTCAGCAGCTCCTTCTCCTTCTCCAGCGTGTTGAGCATGTTGACTGCGGCAGACTGCTGAAGGCAGTAGGTCTGGAAGGCTGGCAGCATGTTGACAAACTCCAGGAAGATCTCCCCAATGCACACAGTCAGAAGGTCCTCATCGCCCTGCAGGTAAGAGCAACGGAGAATTCCTCAGTGCACTCATCTAAATGCGGCTGCTGTGCTGTGGAACCTGGCAGCTAAAGCAGCGCTTTGAAACCCACCAGAAATACAAAGAAAGAAAAAGAAATATGCCGAGAAGCCCGCTGAAGCACTTTCCCTGAGGGGGGCCATTCCCAAAATTTTAATTGGTACCCACAGGATAAACTACTGACAGTTACTTCAGAAAAGTCTGAGATGCATTTTCAGTGTCTATAAACATGTGCCTTCTGACTACTGAAAAATATGAGTACACTTTGCTTGTGTTTTAGGACCTCAGGTTGTTTTTAGTGTAATTTAAGCAGTTTAACGTTTGTAAATAACCTCAAATAGCACAAGGTAAGAAGTGCAGTCAGAAGTTAAAAATAATCTTTTACTTCACAGTAAAAAGATAGTGACCTAAATTTTGGAGTTCACAAAAAAGCCATATTTGGAAAAATACACAGGTGAACAAAGTATTTACATATTCCGACAAGAAAAGTAAGATCAAGCTAGTTTGGGACGAATTGGACAGAAAGGTCAAGGAGAAGCAACCCACAAGTGCAGCACATCTGTGGGAACTTTCGGAACCATATGACTGCCCTTGTAGAAAAAATGGCACGAATGTGCTCAGCAGTTATTACTGCAAAAGGTGGCCATTTTTATGAATGTAGATAATTTTTCTGTAAAATAAAAGGTGTTTATTTCTTTTTCAATCTCCTATTGTTTGAAAATTGTGGGTGTACTAAAACCCTTGACCGGTAGTGTATGTTGATATCTGTTCATGTGAGGGGTTCCAGCTGGGCTCACCTGGTCAAAGGCCTGCTCAGTGCTGTCCTGCAGGTGCTCGGTGAACTTGTCGTTGACGTCGATGAGCTCCTGCACGTTGCCGAAAACGACGGCCAGCTGCTCGGGGGTGAGCAGTCCAGCACTCTGCATGGGGCAGAGGAACTCCTCCTTTATGATGCGCAGGTCCTCGCCGTAGCTGCTCTCTGTGTTCAGGAACTCCAGGATGGCCTCCTTCCGCTCGGTGCGCTGCTTCAGGCAGCGGTCGCACATCCTGTCACCACCGCTGCTGCGTCCCGCGTCCCGCTGGCCGCAGTCCGGGCAGGGTCGCTGGGCCTCCCAGGCCCTGAGGGAGGCGGACGGCCTCTTCCAGCCGCGGGCCAGTCCCGGGCCAATGCCGCTGTCCACCCGCTCCACGTCAGCGCTCCGGCGGGCCCGCGACGACGGTGCCTCGTCATCCTCGCGGTCCTCCCGCTCGTCGCTCAGGCCCACCACGCCGCTGTCGGCGCTCAGGCTGCTCACGTTGCTCCAGCGATGCTGTGTTCCCCGGGTAACGGTAAGGCTCGCACCGCTGTCTCCCCTGCCGGGCTCAGGCCGCCCCCTGGCTGCGGAGGAGCACACACAGGCACCCAAACAAACTCAGAACACAACATGACACAACGGAGCATCTATCCATCCATCCATCCATCAATCAATCCATCCATCTATCTATCTATCTGGAACTGCTTATACAAGAGAGGATCATCTCTGGGGTCAGGGATTCATTTTCAAAATTCTTTTGGGGTTTGTGCGTTTTTATTTTTTCAGGAAAATGTGCTCTTTGTGACAATCCAGTTTTTTTTTTAATGTGCAGTAACAAATATATACAGATTTATTAATGATGATTGATGGTTGATTTAAGGACACCGATTTGAGTACTGCAGAGTATTAAACAGCACTGGGCGGGACTGTGCACCTGCCCTTGTGCTGCGCTGAGCGCAGCCCCTGAAGGGCAGACCTGGTGAAGCCCAGCCATGGATCTGCTGGTGCTAAAAGGCTCAGTATCAGTGTCTGAGTGCCATACTGATAAAATAACTGCTCTTATGTGTAACAGAGCAGTGCTGCTGGGTGTGCTGTGCGGATTTTAAAGCTGAAAGAGTGAACAGGTTCAGGTTATAACTGTGGGCTCTCGGCTGTGGGGAGAGGAGCTGCAGGTTTTAATGGCTGCACTGCAAAACAAGTCTGTCTTTACAAGTGTTTTAGGCTGCGGTCCAATCCGTTAAATGTTCTGCCCTCGCAAACTTCACTTGCAAACCTCCCTCGGGAGGATGTGACGCAGCACCAAAAGAACATGAGAAGACACTTGAACTGATGGGGAGGAGCAAGGGAGGGATGATTTTTGAATTGGACCGCACTCAGAAAAAACGCCAGAGCCAGAGACTTCAGCTGACCATTGACAAATGAGTTTCTGCAAAACTTTCCAATAAATTGCATAAGACAGCAAGCTCCAGCCAATATCCCAATGTACTGTATATTCTGGCAAAAGAGGAAACTAGAAAATGGGTTAAATTTAAACTTAAACAGCGAGTTTGGGGTTACAGTAAAGCATTCTGGGCAGTTTCATTGCCCAAAGTCTGCAGTCTTGATTTGGCTCAAGGGACTAATTTAACATACTTCACTTGCATTTCTAACACATTGGACCACACTCGACAAGGGCAATGAACCAATCAGGTGCTGACTATTTCCATTGCGGGCAGCAAGAACAATACATATGACGTAGAGGTACCTCCAAAAAGGTACTCTGACATCACAATTGGGGCAAGGGCAGAGTGGGGAGCAGAAAGAAAATTTCAACCATTAGAGGACAGCACCAATAGCTGTTTGGGGAAGGAACTACATGTTTTAATGGCTGTGGGGGGGAGGAGCTGCAGGTTGTAATGGCTGTGGGGGGGGAGGAGCTGCAGGTTGTAATGGCTGTGGGGGAGGGGCTGCAGATTACTCACAGCAATCCCGGTCTCTGTGTTGGCTGTGAAGTCGGGCCACGGCTGCAATCTTCATCTCCAGCTGCTTACGCTTGGCAGTGTCAGCCGGCATGGGGTCACTGAAGTGAGGGCGGAGCCGGCACTCACGCTGGGTCTTCGCCGAATCGGCTGGTTCGTAGGCCGCGTCTGAGCTGGAACGCCTGCAGCCCGGGCTGGGTTGCTGCTGATAGGGAGAGAGTCCTGTCACTCACTGCTGTGCACTGCTGCTGATAGGGAGAGAGACCTGTCACTCAGTGCTATGCACTGCTGCTGACAGGAAGAAAGACCTGTCACTCACTGTTGAGCACTGCAGGAGGGAGTGGCTTTCTCACAAGCGTGCAAACAACATGGAAAGTAGCTCGCAGTGTGCAAAAGTGACATGGCAACAGTGAAATCCTGGACTGAATTGGAACAGGAATCCTTCTGTGTGGTTTTGTCCAAAAATCCAAAGCACTCAATCTTTGATTGGTATCAGATACATGTTTCACCATTTTGAGGTGAAACGTGTCCAATTCAACCCTAATTTGGAATGTCCGATTAACAATTTGTTGCCGCACCAATGTGCAATCTCTACTGCCGATTCGGTAGAGTGAACACATTTGTGGTTCTCCTCCAAAACACGTGGTATCACCAGCCTGCTTCTTTTCACACCGTAGCCCACAGCCAAGCTCGCATACAGTGGAGTTGGAGAAAGACATCTCATATGTGGCTTTTGGCACGAAGTCAACGGGCAACCGATCGACCAGCGGAGTCACTAGAGAGTGGTGAAAAGTGGACCCCAAACTGAATGAACTCACCCACATGCAATCGCCAATTACACATCGCCCAACAAAGCACCTTGCCACAATCAGCACTGGCACAGTCAGGATTCGATCTGAGATCGTGGGGCTAATCCATGCACCACAGCATGGTGCCTTAACCAAATGAACCGCTCAGCAGACCAAAATTGTGTAATAATATTGACTAGGTAACCGTGCTTCAACCAAATATTTATAGGTCTGAATCCTGGAAATAATGAAAATAAAATACAAAATACAAATAATAAATAAATACAAAATATATATTTACATATATGAAATATATTTCATGTGAAACATTAAAAAATGTTTTTTGATATACTGTAAATGCTATACACCGATCAGCCACAACATTAAAACCACTGACAGGTGAAGTAAATAACATTGATTATCTCGTTGTTATTTTGGTTCTGTACTATAGCACTTTTGAGTTTGAAATGATACAATGACAATGAGGTTGAAGTGCAGACTATCAGCTTTAATTTGAGGGTATTTTCATCCATATCGGATGAACCGTCTACAAGTTATAGAACCTTTTGTACATAGCCCCCCCCCCTCCATTTTTTGGGCATCAAAAATATTGGACAGTTTAACATAATGTAGAATAAAGTAATCATTTTTTATATTTGGTGGCATATCCTTTGCTTGCCATGACTTCCTGATGTCTGGGACCCAACAATATAAAAAAACTCTTGATATCTTATTTTCTGGTACTCCTACAAGCGATAGTATAACCTCTCTGCATTTGAATGGATCTGTATAGGAACAGAGGGGTGGGACTAGATTTAGCTGTAAATTACACTGGAACAGTATGGAACACATGGTTGGCTAAATGGCTCGAAGTCATTAAGGGTCTGACGTATCAAAAAAGTCTTAAACCATCACTCTGCTCCCAGAAATACAGTAGATATGAATGGATGTATATAACCTGTATGTATATAACCTGACTTATTTTTCAATAGGAATAAGAGTTCAATAGGAAAATTTCTCAACCCTTAAAGTGATCCATCCATATCTACTGTATATCTGGCAGCAGAGTGATGGTTTGAGGCTCGTTTGATACCACAGCCCCTTGATGACTTACAGCCATTTTACCAACCATGTATTCCATACTGTTCCAGCATAATTTACAGCTAAATCTAGTCCCATCACCCAATTCCCATGGAGAGCCATTCAAATGCAGAGACGTTATAGTATTGCTTGTAAGAGTACCAGAAAATAAGATATCAAGAGTCTTTTTATGTTGTTGGGTCACAGACATCAGAAAGTCATGGCATGCAAAAGATATGCCACCTAATATGAAAAATGATTACTTTATTCTACATTATGTTAAACTGTCCAATATTTTTGATGCCCAAAAATGGGAGGGACTATGTACAAAAGGTTCTATAATTTCTAAACGGTTCATCCGACATGGATGAAAATACCCTTAAATTAAAGCTGACAGTCTGCACTTCAACCTCATTGTCATTGTATCCTTTCACACTCAAAGTGCTAGAGTACAGAACCAAAATAACATAACATAACATAAGAGTATGACGAGAACAGGCCATTCAGCCCAACATGCTCGTCTAATCCTACCACTAAAAGAAAATTAATAAAAACAATAAAATAAAAAATACATGCTTTAATAACTAGAGATTAAAAAAAATAAAAAATTATAATAAACAAAGTAAAATAATGTAATAAAATAAATAAAAGACTGTAATACAATAAATAAAAGAATGTGTTAAAAGTGTTTAAAAGCTAAAACAAAACGTGAAATTGTAAAATTGTGGGAGCCTCCAGTGTTATAAAGTGTCCAACACTGTGTCAAGCCGGGCCTTGAATACTCCCAGTGTTTCTGTACATGCCCAGGCAAGCTATTCCACACTGTTACCACTCTCTGTGAGAAAAAATATTTTCTAATGTTTGTATGGAATTTACCCTTCGCCAATTTCCATTTATGCCCTTTCGTTCTGCTAACCGAACTTAACTGGAATAATTTTTTGCAGCACTTTGTTTATCCCTTTAATAAATGTAAAAGCCTCAATCAGGTCTCCCCTAAGTCTCCTTCTGCTAAGCTTGAAAAGTCCAAAGAATAACAACGAGATAATCAATGTTATTCACTTCACCTGTCAGTGGTTTTAATGTTGTGGCTGATCGGTGTATACACAACTATTAGTTTTAGCTGAAATCTTGGAAACCAAAACGCTGTGGATTTTTGGAACTGTTTATTGTTTTTACCCTCATATCACTTTTTAATTATTTTGGAACGGCTGCTCTATTCGGAAGCTGAGCTCATCGCAGTCACCCCCTCTGTCAACATGAGCAAGCATTCTCCTTTGACGCATGTGATGTCAGCTGTTGCTTTTTTCACCAGTTAAGCTCAGAAAGACAGAGTGGACACGGAGGACCTGTCGTGCGCAGCTGAACCATTTAGTGGCTGCGACACCCTGTGTAAATTTTGGAGAGCACAAAGAGGCGCTCTCCCCTGAAGCATGTGCTCCTACACGGCTGAGCCACGCAGGCATCGAATGGGAGGAGTTCCTGCAAGCGCCCTGCCTTCCAGAGGGGCTGTTTTTATACACAGAGACGAGCACAATCCTGCTGACAGCACCCTCCCTCTACAGGCGAGGCTATGCATTATGGGCCAGTGTGCAGACGTGCCGTTTCCTCCTTACCCACATGCTCCTTTTTACTTCTCTATTCTCAGTGTTTCAGACGGATATTGAGTAGGACCTCTATAAGCAACTTGTGCCTGTCCCTCCACAGCAAGGCTGAAACCAGCTACAGCTCTACAAGCCAATAAACTTCACATACAGAATCTTTGGAGACACTGAGTCGGTCTGCAGAAAACGAACCGATTTAGACTGAGGTGCCTAAAAATGTTGATGAAACATAACAGTACACTCGTAAGTAGTATTACACAGGTTTGCATTACCGTATATGCCCTCCTTAAGAATACAGTATACACCGACTTACTAAGACCTTTAGCATGTGCAAAACCTTTTAGTACAGGCAAAACTAATAACACAACCAATGATTTGTGCAAAACAAATACAATGGTTTTGCACATGCTAAAGGCTGTTATAAATAAGGCCCTATATCATAAAACTGCGTCTGTGCTAATCTCTGACATTATTTTAACAGTCTGAAGGTCTAGCGATGGCGAGGTGACCTCTCATCGACGGCGAGAAACGCGGCACCTGCACGGCAGCAAATGTTGGGTCCCGAACAAATGACCCCTCGCTCGTGTGTCCCACGTGTGCATATGCACACATATGACATGCACACCTATGGACATCGCAGCTGAACCGCAGTCCGCAAACGAGCGTTCGTCAGGTGCTCTCTGCGTGCGTGAGAAACCAAACACCTTAATGTCAGGCGTCAGAATAATCAAGTGCAAATGCATTGCAAGCGTCGTTAGAATTCCGCGGAGGTTACAGCGCATGCAGCGAAGCGGACTCATGCAAACACCGGGCTCTGTGCAATAAACACGTCTCACGCACGGCGCAAGCCCCTACCCGTCGGAAACATTCTCATGGAAAATACATGAATGCAGCAGCAATCAATGAAAGGACGCCGTTGATAATACCCTTGATCTCAAGCTCAGAGACGCTGAAAAACGCAGACGCCTGACTGGCAGCAGGACAGCTCGCCGGTACGGGCGGACGCGCAGACGGGAACGAAACACCGCGGCTTCCGTGATCGACCTGCTTCGATCCTCTCGCCGTCGCATCTGGAGACGGTGCGCTGGTCGTCTCGTGCGCGTCTCTGACGGGCAGGGTCCGCTCGCGGAGCGCCCCCCCGGCTGTCTCCGCGTGGTTCGCCCTCCCCCCCGTCCGTCCGTCCCGGCTCGGTGTGCGCGGCTGGGCGTGCTCGACGTTAAGCCGCGCAGAGGTCGGGGGGAGAGAGAGGGGAAGGGGAGCCTTACGCGCTCGGCGGGCTCGCCTCCTCCAGCGGCAGGCTTGTTGTGATCCTCTGTGCTGCAGGCCGGCATCGTCATGGAAACCGCAGTGGATTGACGGGCCGGCTGGGGAGGGGTGATGTCAGCGCCGTCCCGGTCACGTGCCAGTCTGACGGGGGCCTCGGCGGTGATTTCTGCACTGCAGCTGATGTGGGCAGGGAGAGAGGGAGGGAGGGATGGGGAGAGAGAGGGGGGGAAAGAAGGGGGAGGGGGTGGTGTGAGAGAGGGAGATTGGGAGGGAGGACTACAGGCAAGCTGGTAATTATCATTCCTGTCACTTCCTTCTCCTCCTCCTCGTCATATCTGCGCCATTCGACATCCCCCCACCCCCCACTCTCAGGGGAGCCCTCTCGGCACTGGACCACAGTGGCTAGCGCTAAAGTAATTAGACGCATCAATTCACATTACCACCTGAACTGTGTGACTGCAGGGCAAAAGTCTCTGGTCCGTGTCCACCTGCATAATCCATGTCCCTGCCTCCATTGTGGGAGCCATGTGCATGAAATCATATAACCACAGTCTCCCTTTTTCTTGTATGTATATAACCACAGCCTGCCTCTCTGCTGTATGTCGATAACCACAACCTCCCTTTCTGCAGTAATATGTATATAACCACAGCCTGCCTATCTGCTGTATGTATATAACCACAGCCTCCTTCTCTGCTGTATGTATATAACCACAGCCTCCATTTCTGCTGTATGTATATAACCACAGCCTCCCTCTTTGCTGTATGTATATAACCACAGCCTCCATTTCTGCTGTATGTATATAACCACAGCCTCCCTCTCTGCTGTATGTATATAACCACAGCCTCCATTTCTGCTGTATGTATATAACCACAGCCTCCCTCTCTGCTGTATGTATATAACCACAGCCTCCATTTCTGCTGTATGTATATAACCACAGCATCCCTCTCTGCTGTATGTATATAACCACAGCCTCCCTCTCTGCTGTATGTATATAACCACAGCCTCCCTCTCTGCTGTATGTATATAACCACAGCCTCCCTCTCTGCTGTATGTATATAACCACAGCCTCCCTCTCTGCTGTATGTATATAACCAAAGCCTCCCTCTCTGCTGTATGTATATAACCACAGCCTCCATTTCTGCTGTATGTATATAACCACAGCCTCCCTCTCTGCTGTATGTATATAACCACAGCCTGCCTCTCTGCTGTATGTATATAACCACAGCCTCCCTCTCTGCTGTATGTATATAACCACAGCCTCCCTCTCTGCTGTATGTATATAACCACAACCTGCCTTTCTGCTGTATGTATATAACCACAGCCTCCCTCTCTGCTGTATGTATATAACCACAGCCTCCCTCTCTGCTGTAATATGAATATGACCACAGCCTCCCTTTTACCTGTATGTCTATAACCACAACCTCCCGCCCTCATGCCACCCTCATGGAGTCTGTTTCTGACAGTTTGGTCAGAAACATGCACACAAGTAGCCCGCTGGAGGTCATTTTGTAGGGATCTGGCACTGCTCCTCCTGTTCCTCCTCGCACAAAGGAGCAGATACCGATCCTGCCGCTGGGTTGTTGCCGTTCTACGGCCCTGTCCAGCTCTCCTCGTGTAATGGCCCGTCTCCCGGTATCTCCTCCACGCTCTTGAGACTGTGCTGGGAGACACAGCAAACCTTCTTGCGACGGCACGTATGGATGTGCCATCCTGGAGGAGCTGGACTACCTGTGCAACCTGAATGGGCTGCAGGTACCGCCTCATGCTGCCAGTAGTGACAAGGGCACTAGCAAAATGCAAAACTAGAGAAAAATCAGTCAGGAAGGATAAGGAGAGAGAAATGTGTCTGTCTGTGGCCACCACCTGCAAAACCATTTACTTTTTGGGGGTTGTCTTGCTGTTGCCTCTCTTGTCCATCTGTTGTCACTTTCATTTGCACCAAAGCAGGTGAAATTGATTCACAATCGTTTACGCTTCCTAACTGGACAGATTGATATCCCAGAAGTTTAATTGACTTGGTGTTATACTGTGTTGATTAAGTGTTCCCTTAATTTCTTTGAGCAGTGTATATAACCACAGCCTGCCTTTCTGCTGTATGTACAGTCAAGCCGGAAAGTCTGCACACCCCTTTCACCTTCTCCACGCTTTATTACGTTACAGACTTATACTTCAATAGATTGAGTTCATTTTTTGCCTCAAACATCTACACACAATAGCCAATAATGACGAAGTGAAAACAGGTTTTTAGAAAATATGCAATTTTATTTTACTGACAAATTTACTGACAAATTTTACTGACATATCTGTACACACCTTTAGCCTAATACTTGGTTGCTGCACCTTTGGCAGCGATTACAGCTTCAAGGCATCTTGGCAAAGAAGCTACGAGCTTGGCACACTTGTTTCTGGACATTTTTGCCCATTCCTCTTGGCATATCCTTGCAAGCTCCGTCAAGTTGGATGGGGAGCGTCGGTACACGGCCATTTTCAGCTCTTTCCACAGATGGTCTGGGCTCTGGCTGGGCCACTCAAGGACATGCGCAGACTTTCTCCGAAGCCACTCCTTTGTTCTCTTGGCTGTGTGCTTCGGGTCGTTGTCATGTTGGAAGGTAAACCTTCGCCCCAGTCTGAGGTCCAGAGCGCTCTGGAGCAGGTTTTCTTCAAGGATCTCGGTGTACTTAGCTGCATTCATCTTTCCCTCGATCAAGACTAGTCGCCCCATTCCCGCTGCTGAAAAACATCCCCACATCATGATGCTGCCACCACCATGCTTCACTGTAGGGATGGTATTAGCCAGGTGATGAACGGTGCCTGGTTTCCTCCAGACGTGACGCTTGGTATTCAGGCCAAAAAGTTCAATTTTGGTTTCATCAGACCAGATAATCTTGATTCTTATGGTTTGAGAGTCCTCTAGGTGCCTTTTGGCAAACTCCAAGTGGGCTGTGATGTGCCTTTTACTAAAGAGGGGCTTCCGTCTGGCCACTCTACCATAAAAGTCTGATTGGTAGAGTGCTGCCTGGATGGTTGATCCTCTGAAAGGTTCTCCCATCTCCACAAGGATACGCGGCCAGGTCTTGGAAGATTCTTGGTGGTTCCAAACTTCTTCTATTTACGAATGATGGTGGCCACTGTGCTCTTTGGGACCTGTAAAGCTGCAGAGATTTTTCCGTACCCTTCTCCAGATCTATGCCTTGACACAATCCTGTTTCTGAGGTCTGCAGATAATTCCTTTGACCCCATGGCTTGGAGTTTGACCCCATGCTCTGACATGCACTGTCAACTGTGGGACCTTATATAGGCAGGTGTTGGCAATCCCCAATCATGTCCAATCAATTGAATTTATCACAGGTGGACTCCAATTAAGTTGTAGAAACATCTCAAGCAGTATCAGTGGAAACAAAATGCACCTCAGCTCACTTTTGGGTGTCATATCAAAGGGTGTGCACACTTGTGTACATATGATATTTTACATTTAGATTTTTAATAAATTAGCACAAATGTCTAAAAACCTGTTTTCACTTTGTCATTATGGGCTATATTGTGTAGAATCTTGAGACAAAAAATGAACTCAATCTATTGTAGAATATGTCTGTAACGTAATAAAACGTGGAGAAGGTGAAAGGGATGTGCAGACTTTCCGTCTTGACTGTATATAACCACAGCCTCCCTTTCTGCTGTATGTATATAACCACAGCCTCCCTTTCACCTGGATGTATATAAACACAGCCTGCCTTTCTGCTGTATGTACAGTGCCTTGAAAAATCTGACCCCCAACACTTTTTTCAACATTTAAAAGTCTCACAGCCTGGGATTTTGATGCATTAAATTGGGAGTTTTTATTTGTGATGATACACACATTCTTCTTTACAGAGTCCCCACAAAAAGAAAATATTTAAATAAACTATAACAAAAATAAAATAGCAAAACTGAGATGTTCTCATTTTTTAAGTATTCAGCCCCCTGAGACAATACTTGGTTGAACCACCTCTGGCTTTTATTACAGCCAGAAGTCTTCTTGGATAAGTCTCTATTAGCTTTGCACACCGTGATGGAGAAATCTTTGCCCATTCCTCTTTGCAAAATTGCTCAAGCTGTGTGTAGTTGGATGGGGCGCGGTGATGTACAGCAATTTTTAGTTCTTGCCACAGATTTTCTATTGGGTAGAGATCAGGACTCTGACTGGGCCAATCTAGAACATCTACCTTCTTCATTTGAAGCCTTCTTCATGCTTCAGTATTCTTCGGATCATTGTCCTGTTGAAACAGCAGCTTCCTTCCCAGTTTGAGCTTTTTGGCAGAGGGGTGCAAGTTTTTGTCCAGGATTTTTCTATATTGTGCACTATTAATTTTTCCATCAATCCTGACAAGATTGCCAGTCCCTGCTGGTGAAAAGCATCCCCACAACATGATGCTACCACCGCCATACTTAACGGTGGGGATGGTGTTACCTGGCTGGTGTGCAGTGTTGGCTTTGCGCCACACATACCGCTTAGCATTTAAGCCAAAACGTTCAACTTCTCATCAGACCACAATATCTTTTGCCACATTTTTGCAGTATCTCCTAAATTACGTTTTGCAAATTCTTTGCGGGCCAGAATATGGTTTCTTTTCAGGAACGGTTTCCTCCTTGCCACCCTCCCATAGAAGCCCTTTTTGTGGAATGACTTGGAGATTGTTGACCCATGTACATCTTCTCCAATCGCAGCCACTGGCTTCTGTAACTCATTCAGGGTTACAATTGGGCTCAAAGTAGCTTCCCTAAAGTCCCCTTGTCGTCCGGCAACTGAGTTTGGTGGGACGTCCAGATCTAGGCAGTGTGGTGGTAGTTCCTCCACTTCAGTACAATGGACTGCACGGTGCTCCGAGGGATGGTCACAGCCTTTGAAATCTTTTTGTACCCTTCCCCAGATCTGTGCTTCTCTATCATAATATCCCTCACTTGCTTAGAATGCTCTTTGGCCTTAATTTTGAATTTTTTCTTGCAGCCTCTAGACAAGATGGTGGGACCTTGCAGAGAGGGACATTTATCCTCACAGATTAATTTAAAACAGGGGATTCACTAAAGATTACACAGGTGGAATCCATTAAATGATTGTGTCATTTTTAGCAAGAATTTATTTCACCTGAGCAAATTTAGGCTAGCTATTATAAAAGGGTATGAATACTTTATTTATGTGATAATGTCTGTTATTCATTTTTAGTAAATTGGATTTTTTTGGGGGTTTGGAAGAAGATCCAGTCATTAGCTTATTAACTTCCTTGTTTCGTTCTTACCCCTGTAACGGTCCCACTCACTTCCTGAAGCGTGCGTCAGTAAACAAACCAATCAGCAAAGAAGCTAGCAACAGTTGCTAGTTCTCAGAAAATAGTTCTTCAAAATCAAATCAATCAAAAATTGGTTCAAAAGTTTCAAACGTACGGTTCCGGATGTCGTGATTTTGTATATCGAGATAATCCACATTGTTTGCATTCGTTTATGTGCTACAAGTGTGCCATGCAATGGGAGTGAATGGAGAGAGAAAAACGTCATTCTTTGTTGGCCAGTTGCTGACCACTGGAGCAAGTCATGAAGCTGAGCTAGAATATTAGGACTCAAATCAGTGCCAGGTATCTATACAACATTATGTTCTAACAAAGTTCAGTATGCCTTTAAGCTCTCTTATCCTGAGCAATTATTTCACCTGAGCAAATTTAGGCTAGCTATTATAAAAGGGTATGAATACTTTATTTATGTGATAATGTCTGTTATTCATTTTTAGTAAATTCTTTTAGGTTGACTTGATGCAAAAGGCTTTGTAGATCAGTAGGAAAAAATCCCAGTTGAATTTATTTCAAATTCAGCATCTGAGACAAGAAAATGTGAAAAAAGTGGTCAGAAGTGGCCAGATACTTTTTCAAGGCACTGTATATAACCACAGCCTCCCTTTCTGCTGTATGTATATAACCACAGCCTCCCTTTCTGCTGTATGTATATAACCACAACCTGCCTTTCTGTTGTATGTATATAACCACAGCCTCCCTTTCTGCTGTATGTATATAACCACAACCTGCCTTTCTGCTGTATGTATATAACCACAACCTGCCTTTCTGCTGTATGTATATAACCACAGCCTCCCTTTCTCTTGTATGTATATAACCACAGCCTCCCTCTCTGCTGTATGTATATAACCACAGCCTCCCTCTCTGCTGTATGTATATAACCACAACCTGCCTTTCTGCTGTATGTATATAACCACAGCCTCCCTTTCTCTTGTATGTATATAACCACAGCCTCCCTCTCTGCTGTATGTATATAACCACAGCCTCCCTCTCTGCTGTATGTATATAACCACAACCTGCCTTTCTGCTGTATGTATATAACCACAGCCTCCCTTTCTCTTGTATGTATATAACCACAGCCTCCCTCTCTACTGTATGTTTTTATTAAGAATTAAGAGGAACCTGTCAGGCACAAGGACACTGCGCATTTAAAAATGTTTCTGTTGAAAGAATGCAGCCTTAGAGAGACAGCCTTTATAGAACAGATGCACATTTCTGACATGAAGATGCCTCACTTATGTGATCGGAGGCAACTTTACAGCACAATTTTTCATGAAATATGTGTCGATCATTGAAAATACTTGAATGAATTAGCAGTGTCACACATTCATACAGTACGCAGTGTTAAAGGGATGTTACACTGCCACCATCAAATACATGGGCACACCGCGCATCTGCATCTATTGTTGTCCTTTTGTGTTCCTTCACAGCGGTGTAAAATGGAGATCTCTGGTTTGACTTGCAGGCTGAATTATGCATTTTTAATGGAAGCTGGTAAAACCATGTGTGCGGGGTGAATTTAGGCAATTTCCATTAATTGGATCTTACACAAATCTTCATCAGAATTTTAATTTGCATGAGAATAATCCTCTGTGGTTCCCTGGAGCCCAGTACTGAGATGGGGAGAGCCCAAACATGCCCTGCGGACCGCTGGCTGTTATTACACACTTGGACTGCTTAATCTCCATTAACCCTTTAAGGTGTAAGATCACATGCAGTATATGTGATTAGAATGCTCTTAACTGAACATTCGAATGCAGATGTAACAGTCACTAGTGGTAAGTGAAAAGCAATGAGTAAAACAAATGAGTGAAACAAAAGAGTTCTAGAACACTGACTTAGAATTTTGAAAAGAAAAGATTCCAAGAAACCTACTCTTCAAAGGGTTAATTACCAGAAAATACAATATGAAACCAGCCACAGTCAAAAAACATTTTATTAAATTATTTTTATATCTCTCAGGCATTAAAGAAATACTGAACTTTAAGTCGTAATATTCGAGCTCCCCTTCATGACTTGCTCCAGTGTTCAGCAACTGACCAACGAAGAATAATTATTTTTCTCTCTCCATTCACTCCCATTGCATGGCGAAACAGGTCTCAAAAGCACACTTTTAGCACATAAACGAATGCAAACAGCGCAGATTATGCCCATACACAAAATCACGACATCCGGAACTGTATATTTGAAAAGATGAAAAACTCCATTCATGATATTTTACACTTTTTCCAAACAAAGGTTTGGAAGACGATCCGGTCATTAGCTTATTAACTTCCCTGTTTCGTTCCTGCCCCCGTAACGGTCCCATTCACTTCCTGAAGCGTGTGTCAGTAAACAAACCAATCAGCAAAGAAGCTAGCAATAGTTGCTAGTTCTCAGAAAATAGTTCTTCAAAATCAAATCAATCAAAAATTTGTTCAAAGGTTTCAAACGTACGGTTCCAGATGTCATGATTTTGTATATCGAGATAATCCACATTGTTTGCATTCGTTTATGTGCTAAAAGTGTGCCATGCAATGGGAGTGAATGGAGAGAGAAAAACGTCATTCTTTGTTGGCCAGTTGCTGACCACTGGAGCAAGTCATGAAGGTGAGCTAGAATATTAGGACTCATATCGGTGCCAGGTAGCTATACAACATTATGTTCTAACAAAGTTCAGTATGCCTTGAAGCAGACTCTCTTATCCTGAGCAATCTGAACAGCTTAGAAAGTATCCATTTATACTGCTGGATATTAAGTGAAGCAGTTTGGGTGAAGCATCTTGTGCAAGGGCAACAGCAGTGCCCCACATGGGATGCAAACCTGCAATTCCTGTTTTACAAGCCCAGTTCTCTAACACCGCTACCCAAACTCATACTCTATCCAGGAGAAATAACTGCCATTAAACCCTCTCTGCCAGTCAAATAGATAATATGATTCACACAATCATATGTAACTGGCCTTCGAAAACATTCCTCTTTATCTTGTCCAATATGACATTTTAAATCATAATGATATGTGTGAGTCCTATTAAATTAAAAGTATACAGATGACTCGTTTGGGTCAGCATAGCCCAGTTTGCATGACGTTAAGAAATAATTAATTAACCCACAAAGAACTGTCCTATGTGTTGTGTACACATAAAAATACACTAGATGGCCAAACGTATCTGGACACCCCTTGGTCTGGGGCTGTTTATCTATGGTTCAGGCTAAGCCTCTTAGTTTCGGTGAAGGCGAATCTTAACGCTACAGCATACAATGACATTCTACACAATTCTGGGCATCCAACTTTGTGGCAATAGTTTGAAGAAGGTCCTTTCCTGTTTCAGAATGACAATGCCCCCGTGCACAAAGAGAGGTCCGTACAGAAATGGTTTGTCGAGAACGGTGCAGAAGAACTTGACTGGTCTGCACAGAGCCCTGACTCAATCCCATCGAACACCTTTGGGATCAATTGAAAAACCGTCTGTGAGCCAAGCCTAATTACCCAACGTCAATGCCCGACCTCACTAATGCTGTTCTGGCTGTAAGCAAATCCCCACAGCAATGTTCCAACATCTAGCGGAAAGTCTTCCCAGGAGAGTGGAGGCTGTTATAGCAGCAAAGGAGGGACCAACTCCACATTAACGCCCATGATTTTGGAATGACATGTTGGAAGAGCAGGTGTCCATATACTTTTGGCCATGTAGTGTAGCATTGCACTGCCATGGTTTCTTTAGGAAATCTTGGTCATTCAGAGTAACAGGGTTATAATGTGAGGCTTATACGTACACCCCCAACTGCAGAAACTCAAACAGAGAATGACACAGAGCCTCCTGCTATAAATATAACAGTGTTTAAGAAACATACTCAACCTGAGGTAAAAGAGGAAATACATGCAGGTACAAAAAATATCATATTCAAAAAAAATTGTAGACTTTGCCAATAGTATTTTAAACTAAACAGTCCGTCATACATGGGGCAAGATTTACCATATTTCTAATATTAAACTACCTTTCATACGAGATGGTTTCTTGTCAGACCCGTTTAAAGAACAGCTTGTGCAGCATCAAGCGGCGAAATGTCAGCATTTTGTTATTTTGCTCTGACATGACTGACACAGACTCTGACAACATTCATCAAAAACTGCACCGCAGACTTTTCTAAAAGGCAGAGTGGAGTGTGCTCGAGTGGGGGTTGGGGGTGTTTGGGGGAAAACTGAAACAATTATTTGAAGAACTGCTGTCTATAACTATGGTGTGTAGTGCAGTCTTTGAATTTCTCTGACAGCAAACAGACTTAGTCTATGATGCAAAAAGAATGCAGCTTGCATTTTTCAGTCTGGAGTTTCTACCGATTAATCAGGCCTCAGTCTGACGATCTGGGCTCCTGGTGCCTGAACACATGGTAAAATTCCACAGGAGGTCTAAGGGTTCTCCAGCGTTGCCCTCTCACGGGCTGTCGTGCGCTTGTTGGCGTACACTTCATGGAATGAAGGGAATCGATACATGCTGAAACGCTAATGAAAATGACTGTACGGTGAGAAATGAAAGCACTTGCTACAATGTATGGTGTCGTCATCCTGGAGCTTTGCTTGTTTTTCCAAATCCAAAATTATTTTTTTCCCCAAATGTGCTTTTGATCGGCAAGTAAATTTTTTGTAGCCTGCAGTGAGAACTCTTTGAGCCCATCCATAGTGGTGAAATTAAAGATTGCATTTGAAAATGCATCATAAAATCTTCCCGGATGCTCAACAACTGCATACATTAGTGTAATCGCCCAAGGTAAACATAGACACTTATTTTCAAAGGGCTGGAGGCGGATTTAATACGGGTCCAGCACTGAAATCTGAATTTCAATTAAGAGTGTCATCAATCTCATCTGCACCATCCTGCTTTTGAGTGACACCTTACTAATGTGCTACACCAGAGCAAAATCCGCCCCCAAACAATCCTGGCCCATCCAATCAGAAGATCGCTCTAAATTCTAATTCACGCGTGCTGCCAGGAATGAATACTAAAATGGATGTCTGCTGTTCTTCCCCTTTACCCAGCATACAGGAAATTAAATCTCCAGTGACTCACCTCTTCTTTATCAGGTCCAGAGCAGATCCAAAAAACCCGTCCTTCATCTTGGAGATCTTGGCTCCGTAGCTGGAGAGGTCGGTGCCGTCCAATAGGAGGGCTGGACAGCAGGTGGGAGGGGCGCGGGGGTTCTCCCGCAGGTGGGGGTGGGGGTGGGTGAGACCCGACACGTCCTCTTTCGTGTTTGAGGTGGTGTCACCTACCTCCGCTTCTTGGGGTGTGGCCAGAGGCTGCAGAGGGGGGCGGGGCATGGGACTTGTGCATATGGGCACAGCCGAAGCGTCTGTGCCCCTGTCCTGACAGTCCTGCAGGCCCTCCTTCCTGCTGTCCTCCTCAAACTCAGATGACTCTGTGGTGCTGAAACTCCGCCCACAGTCTGAGTCCTTCCTCTCTGTGTTACCTGCCTGCTCCCCACCCGCTTCAACCCCACTGCAACCCCCACCCGCATCACCCCGAATTTGATCCCTCTTTATTTCACCCTCAGTCTGGTCCCCACATGGTTCACTCTGCCCCCCTGTGGTTGAAGGGTACTGTTTCTGGGGTCCCCCCTCCTTCTGTCTCATCTTTTTGAACTCCTCAAACGTGGGGATGTGCAGCCGGCCCGCCGGGGGCCTTCGGAGGGCGGGCGGGACCAGGGCCTCAGCGGTGCGGGACTTAGTGGGGCGGGGCTCCTCGGAGGGGTGGAGCGTGAGATCGGGTGAGCTGTTCTGCCTGCGCAGCTTCAGCCTCCGCAGGGCCTCCTGCTTGATCTCCTCGGGGCTGGTGATGCGGCAGCCGGGCCGCGCCTCTGTGGGGGGGCAGGGCGCGGGGGGTCCTGGGACGGCCGGGGGGCGCAGAGGCTTGTTGGGCTCGGTCACCCGGACGCTCTGGAGGCGGAGCTTCTCGCGCAGGCCTCTTCTGGCGTCCCCGTTCAGCACACCTTCGCCCCCCCCGGGGAACAGCCACTGGGGCAGGAGGGGCAGGTCCCGCCTCGCTGACGCCCGCGGGGAACAGAAGGGCACACCCTCGGGGCCGCCCTCATACCAGCGGCTGGTGGCGGTGCAGCGGAAGATGAACTCGCTGTCCACACTCCCGTAGGGCGCGCTGAAGGCGTAGAGCCCGGGGTCGGGCACGGCGGCCCAGTGCAGGTTCTCCATACTGCGGTACAGGCGGCCGCTGGCGGTGTTCAGGCACAGCGGCGGTGGCGGGCCCAACGGCGGGGGGGCCGCATGCTTCAGCGGGTGAACGCCGCTGCTGGGGCAGTACTGAAGGCCCAGGTTGGCGAGCAGGGTGCTGCTGTGGTACGCGGGCATGGTGGCGCGCTGCCCCTGGAGGCCGGCGTCGGGGTATAGCGGCAGGGCACCGCCCAGGACGGACAGCGGGGTGGGGAGCTCGGTCACGCGTCGCTCCAGGTCCATGCTGCAGTCAGCGGGAGGGGCCGACACGGAGAGGTCACATGGTGTGGTCTTCAGATTTGGCATCTGCCCTGCCACAGTCCCAGGCTCCATCCTTCTGAGAGAAGCGCCAGGATGCGAGCCCTGTCACCACAGCAACCAAACACACTATAAATGCATGTCCTAATACAGTATATCCATGGACAAAAATCTAACAACCTACCAACAAAATTACAGCCCAAAAATCCTGAAGCTTATTTACTATGCATCAGCTTCAACATCTAGTTGTTAACCATTTTGGTCCTGATTTACTAAGACCTTTAGCTTGTGCAAAACCTATTAGCACACGGAAAATCAATAACATGACCAATGATTGGTCATGGTATTTGTTTTGCACCAATCATTGGTTGTGTTATTACTTTTGCGTGTGTTAAAAGGTTCTGCACATGCTAAAGTTCTAAATTCGACCCTAAATGTGTATTAAATACTCGTTTTACAAAATCTGCCTAAATCTGTGTTTAAAAAAATAAAAACCATAATAATCCTTAATAAGACACGACAATATATATGACAATATAAAAACATATTAAAATACCACATTAGAATGTCTGATAAGCAACGTGGCGGTTGGAGGAGTCCTTCACTTACATAATCACATTATCATTCTAAATACAGATGAACCTCGATCCAACGGACTAATAGGGGGGAGCAGTTGTCCGTTAAAGCCGTTTGTCCGTTGCAGCGACGAAATCACTATAACAAGAGATATGTAGCGCACAACAACCAGGCAAACCGACGCTTGTACGCTTGTAAACAACACGTGCGCGCCGCCAAGCGGACGCTTACTCAAGTAGCGGTCTCGGTTCGCGGACGCTTACTCAAGTAGCGGTCTCGGTTCGCTTCACCCGGGAGTTTTAAACGTTCGGACCAGATATTCACTAGCGGATTGTGTCCGTTGGATCCGGAATCCGTTGCATCGGTGTCCGTTGGATCGAGGTTCATCTGTATATCTCACACGGCCGCATGAATGAAATGGATCATCTCTAATGTGAAATGAGGAAATGTAAAGCCTTCCTGACAGTAATGAAGACCGGCACATTGCCGTTTCATTACTGTAACCCACAGCGTTCGCTTGGCTAATAAAAGACTTCTGAATTCTGATTTCTCGCACCGTAATTTCACAATACAGTAAACGACTGCCTTTTAGACCTGTCGGCTCCCCAGCTCTAATCTGCAGGAAATATTGGGGGGGTGTCGAACAGCGCAAGTTATGAAATGAGACAGCTGAATAAATCTTTGCTCCATATATGAATATTATCGCTGCAATCAGACTGGATTTATGTGAGGAAAACCGCTCAATCTATATTGCTTGTCAGGGATAACAATGGCCCGGCGATGGAAGATTAACGAATTCACCTGTTGTCATTCATTATTCGTGCCGGTTGAAAGAAAGAGGAACGGCCTTCCAAACTCAAAAGCCACGATTAAAGGAATCGGCTCGGTCCGATTCATTAGCTAAATTAATTAGCCGCGTGCGATGATCGAGCAGCCTCATTGTTGTAGATCCGGCAGTCTCAGACCTGTGTAAATAATTTCCAGCCAGCCTGTGTGTGGGCTTAGTGCCGATCCCCACACCCCGCGCTGTCACACATTGTCTGAGAATATGTTTTCACATTTTCGCCATGGTGCTCCCCTGGCTTTTTTCTTTTTTACCGCGTGCGTTTTCCCTCTTGAAAACTGCTGACGTATGGATAAACCCGATTCATTAGCATGAGAGGGGCTTGTAATGTGCGATTCGCTGAACCGCAGCATGTCATTTCCACCGACTTCCTGTCTCTGTTTATGACTGATGGGTGGGCAGATCTGGAGATGCGCAAAGCGCTGTAATGGCTTTTCCTAGCAGATCAGCAGTCAGTCGCCGCACCTATGTTCCTGTAACGCGTCAGTGGGGTCTTTAATATGCGCTAACGTGTCAGTGTGAATCAGTCTCAGTCCCACTCAGTGCCCTCTGAGGGGGGTAACAGTCATTTTTAGGGAACACCCCTTTTGGCGGTTTCAGTCATTATATGCATGTATGAACTCCTTGCTATAGTCACTGACACTACTGTAGTAGGGTCAGAGTTGAGAGTGGTGATGGATGAGAGCATGAGATTATATGTCTCTGCATTTTATAACTGTAGCTGGAGAAAGCAACGCCACAGTGCTTATGTTCATAGGCTATATTGGCGTGGGGCCTGATTTGTATGGTCGATGTCGATACGAACTGAGCATACTGGAGTATACAGCTGTGTAGAACCCTTACATTCTGCTAACCATGGCTGCGGAGATCAAGTACCTACACCCATCAACTGCATTACAGGGGGTGATTACACATTTTCTCAGCAGCTCTAACCCACGTCACCCTTCAGTGCACTGACGTGTCAGAAGTACGGCACCATTAACCGAAGACACGTCGCTTCCGTGCTTGCCAAGAATTGCCACAATACGCTTCACAGAAAACCTAGGCATAAACCCGCACAAGAGCAAGTTGAAGGCAACAGTAGCAAGAAAGAAACTCCCTGGGTGGCAGATAGGTAGAAACTCCCTGGGTGGCAGATAGGTAGAAACTCCCTGGGTGGCAGATAGGTAGAAACTCCCTGGGTGGCAGATAGGTAGAAACTTTGGGAGGAACCAGCCTGCTCTGATCGGCTCAGGGTGTAGGCAAGGAAAATATACAGCGCCCTCCATAATGTTTGGGCCAAAAAACATATTTCTTTGTGATTTGGCTCTGTACTCTGTAATCAAACAATTGACATGTGGTTAAAGTGCAGTTTCTCAGCTTGTTTATGATAAAGTTTCTAGAAATTACAACAATTGTTATACATGGCCCTCCCATTTCAGTGCAGCATAATGTTTGGGACAAATGGCTTCACAGGTGTTTCTGATGAATCTGATGTATTGATTCCTTAGTGCGGGCAGGGTTCGAATTATACCTTAGCTCTTTGGGGGGTCTATTAGTGGGGCTTTCTCGAGCAAAAAAAATTTTCCCCCCCCAGTACAACCACATATAGATTAAAAATAACTCTTTTGGCGAGCATAGACCACAAGCTACGTTCATGATTGTGCGTGCGCTTGATTGCATGTAGCCTACGTCGCCCTCACCACACAGGAGACAAAAACAAATCAAGATTTGCTATCAATCACTTACATTAATAACTACATGTTAAAACACTGACAAATATTTTACAGAAATGGTCTAATACAGAACAAATAATTACCCGGTTGCTTCAACAAATGTATCACAAAGTTAGGCTATTTTAATTTTGTGAAACGCTGTCCTGTAATGTGTTTTATAGGCTACACGTTCTGGGCCTCATTTACGGCTAAATAACAATTAAATATTCAGTGCTTTAACAGTGCAAAGCAGAAAAATGCTGATACACTGTTCGACATGGAACAAACAAGCAATGAGTGAACAATGAATCAATAAACGCCGTCTCCTTCAAAAGGTGCTGATGTTGCGCTGAACAATAATTTTGCGGACATTTGCGACAGCCAACCGTGATATAACACATGCCTCGACAACATAAGTATGAGAGAGCTGTAGGCCTACATAAGGCTACATAAGCACACGTTACCATATCAATGCACCCAAATAGACTTTATGATATTACCACAGATAATCACCATTAAAGGGAAACTCCACACCCTCAGAAAAATCAGTTTGGCTATAAAAGCTGCCAATAGCTATCTAATGCTAACTGTATCAGAAGTGAACGAAAACTAGAGATCTATAGCCTACTGGAGCAGGGCTGCCTGTGAACGTTATGTTTATATTTAAAAATGTATATTTAGAACATTATGTTTCAAAATGTAAAAATAAAAAAGTAGCCTATTATCAGAGACCCCCACCCCCAACCCTGAGTGCAGGTATAAGAGAGTTTTCAGTATCTGGTCTTGATTCTAGGCTTTTGATTGCCTGTGGAGTCTGTTATTGGTGTTTGTCAACATGGGGACCAGAGTTGCACCAATAAAAGTCAAGGAAGCCATTATGAGGCTGAGAAGTCAGAGTAAAACAGTCAGAGACAAAGGCCAAACCTTAGGCTTACCAAAATCAACTGTTTGGAACATCATTAAGAAGAAAGCACTGGTGAGCTCAATAATTGCAAAGCGACTGGTAGATCAAGGAAGACTTCTAGTTATTCAGAATTCTCACCATAATGAAGAAAAACTTCCAAACACCTGTCCAACAGATCAGAAACACTCTTCAGGAGGCAGGCGTGGATGTGTCAATGACTACAATCCGCAGAGGAATTCACAAACAGAACTACAAGCTGCAAACGACTAGTTAGCCGCAAATACAGGATGGCCAGGTTACAATTTGCTAAGAAATACCTAAAAGATCCTGCAGAGTTCTGAAAATAGGTCTTGTGGACAGATGAGACCAAGATTCACTTGTATCAGAGTGATGGGAAGAACAAATTGTGGAGACCAGAAGGAACTGTCCAAGATGCAAAGCATACCATCTCATCTGTGAAACACTGCAGGTGTTATGGTTTGGGCATGTATGGCTGCCACAGGTACTGGCTCACTTGTATTCATTGATGATGTAACTGCTGATAGCAATAGCAGAAATTCTGAATTGTATGGAAATATCCTATCTGCTCCAGTTCAAGCAAATGGCTCCACACACATTGGACAGCATTTTATCCTACAGCAAGACATTTATCAAAAGCAGCAAACGTGTTTTTCAAGGCCAAAAACGGGAAAATACTTGACTGGCCAGAACTTAAGGCAACTAGCCCTGAAACAAGCAGGAGCTGAAGATGGTTATAGGCCTGGCAGAGCATCACCAGACCTGGTATAGTCTCTGGGTCACAGACTTCAGTCCCAAACTTCAAGCAGTCATTGCATGCAAATAATATATGCGACAAAATACTAAACATGACTAGTTTCATTTACCCAACGTTAACATGTCCCAAACATTATGGTGCCCTGAAATGTAAGGCTACGTATAAAACGTGCTTTCATTTCTACATGCTGAAACCAAAATGTTTAAAAATACCCTTTAATAAAAGCTGAGAATCTGCACTTTAATCACATGTGAATTGTTTGATTACAAATATAAAATTGTGGAGTACAGAGCCAAATCAAGAAATTATGTCCCAAAACATTATGGAGGGCACTGTATGCGATTAGTCTTTTCACTAACGTTTGAAACAATCTGATGGCGGTTAGCAGTGGGGATCTATGAAAGTGTATGCATAAAATTGCCTGACAACAGTAACACAAACGTCACAGGTCTAAACGTTTTTTGTCGCTCTGCCTTTTCAGTGCTGGTCAATTGGACGGCTAGCCCTTACGCAACTTATTTTAGCCGAGCGGTTCATTTCTGACCGGGAGAGTGCCCTTGCTCTCCGAGGAGATTACACAACGCGCAGCATCGCGTTTGCGTCTCCGGGGTTATGAACCCAATCTTCTGGTTGCCATGGTTTCCATCGCTGCCACTGTCTCGTCTTACCCCATTTTCATCTCCGTCTCTTCCGCTGCTGACTCCACCCCGCTGGCTCTGGCCCAAGTGCTCACGGCTCTTGAGCTACTGGGAGATCTTCCTTCAGCGAAGCGTGCTGGCAAATTTCCAAACCGTCCAAAACCCAGACTGCTGTTGCCTCAAGCACTGGTGTCTGTTGGGGTGAGAAAGGTGAGGATGCACGTCAATATGCATTCCCCAAAAGACAGGAATGTAAAAACTGCCCAGTTCTAAAGGAATTAACGCATCACTGCAGTGCAAACGGTGCTCCGTACCACCAAAGGACATTGCCTACTTGCATCCAACAGGAAATGGAAAACAAGCTATTAAAGAAATACAATACTCTAAATCTAATCTAAAAGTAATTTAAAAAGCAGTCACATAAGCTGAAATTAATTTAATGAAAATACATTCAGTTATACCTGTAGACACCATGTAAGGTAACTTCAAGTTAGACACTTTCCCTGGTTTTCATGCACTTTGGGTTGCTGTTATTTACTTAAGAGTAATATAAATATTAAACACTGAGGCTAGTTGTAGCAACTGTTTGAGGGTTTGTCAGACAAAACTAATTCTAACAGACCGTATCTCCATTAGTTTGTGTGAAAGGATACCAGCTTTGTTAATCAGGACATGCACAGCTTGGGAAGGGGTCAGTACGGGGTCACCACAGGAAAAAATTGTTTTATCACTGGATCCTTTTTGGGGGCCTGGGAACCTGCACTGTTGCTATGCAACAGCAATACTGAGGCAAACATTAATTTACCTTTAGAGTTACAAAGCAGTCATTTCACACTGAAACCACACTGGGTCCAAAGGCTAACACTTTCTTAGTGCGCATCACACCTTTCTAAAATTGCTTGGCAGTGAAAGTCATTACTTCACGCAATTACCATGTTTCCTAAAATAGGTATAGCTTACAGAATGTGAGCATCACCTATTAGCTCTATGAACAGATTTTTGCACTTAACGAGCATAATTAGCAAGATTATAGTGAGTCACACACACAAACAAAACACGTGTGACTCACACACAAACGCTAACACAAATTAATCAGTGGTGTTTTTCTCTTAATGAACTTATCTGCAGTGTATGTTAGCCCCTCCCCCTCTCATGTGTAATTCAGGAGTTTCTCTGTGGCAACAATCAGCTTTGTCTGAAAGAGCTGCTTACACACCGTTTGCTTTAACCCTTTCCCTGTTTACACACCGTGTTCTTTAACCCTTTCCCTGTTTACATGCCGTGTTCTTCAACCCTTTTCCTGTATACACACCGTGTTCTTTAACCCTTTCCCTGTTTACACACCGTGTTCTTTAACCCTTTCCCTGTTTACATGCCGTGCTCTTTAACCCTTTCCCTGTTTACACAACGTGTTCTTTAACCCTTTCCCTGTTTACACACCATGTTCTTTAACCCTTTCCCTGTTTACACACCGTGTTCTTTAACCCTTTCCCTGTTTACACACTGTGCTTTTTAACCCTTTACCTGTTTACACACCATGCTCTTTAACCCTTTCCCTGTTTACACACTGTGTTCTTTAACCCTTTCCCTGTTTACACGCTGTGTTCTTTAACCCTTTCCCTGTTTACACGCTGTGTTCTTTAACCCTTTCCCTGTTTACACGCCATGCTCTTTAACCCTTTCCCTGTTTACACACCGTGTTCTTTAACCCTTTCCCTGTTTACACGCTGTGCAATTAGAATCTTTCCCCTCACTCGCAGAGTACCTGCAATTCAGCTCAATAAACACTCCAAACTGAGGACCTCTGTGTTCGTGTGAGAGCGTGTGTGTGTGTATCTGTGCATGTGTGTTTGTATGTCTGCACACATACGTGTGTGTGTTTGTGCATATGTATGCATGCATTTTCACACATTTGTGTGCGTGCATTCACATGTGTGTGTGCATGTGAGTTTGCACATTTGTGTGCATGTGTGCATGTTTATGGGCGTATGCGAGTGTGTGTGTACCTGTGTGCGTGTTTGTGGACCTATGTGACTGTATGTGTGTGTGTACATGTTTGTGGACCTATGCGAGTGTGTGTGCTTGTGTGTGTCTGTGTGTGTTTGTGGGGCTTTGCTTGCGTGTGCACAAACCTGAAAGATAACGAAGTGCTTGGTGCCCCATATATACCACTGTGGCTCTCAACATGCCGTTTATCCTGCTAATTGGGCACAAGAAACACAACAGCACCTTCATGAGAAGCTTTAACCCTTTCAGCTGCAGTTTGGAGCGCTGGCAGAGCCATGCCGAATGAGAACTGCCATAAACCAGCAGCTCTGCCTCCCACTCCGTCCTCCTCTGTACTCACTGTGGCTAATGAGGGCCTGTTTTCAGTGTGTGGATCCTTGTGGGCGTGGTGGGCAGCAGCACATAGAGAAATATGTACAGTTCTGACAGAACTGTCTTTCTGCGTGATGAGCCTGGGACCCTGCCACAGGATTGGTGGAGGCCATAAAAGGGCGGGCCTTTCTTTAATTTACAAAAAAACAGCTTCATTTGCTTACACAGTTGTCTTATCTGTGGTTTATAGATAGGCCTACATTTTTTGGGAGATGTATTTTTTGTGGATACATTTTTAAGTCTTTCTGCCCATCAACGTGAGTTGGAATTTGCGTATTTTTCACATTCGTATTCAAGAACAAGTCAAAAGTGAGTGACAGATCATTCACTGACAATACTAATTTTCCTGACCAAAGAGAATGAACGCAGAATGATTAACACAAAATGCCCAACAAGCTTGGGGGAAAAAAAGCGGTCTATGAATTCAGTTTGGGGAACAGCTGAATATTTTAAGGACATTTCAAGTGCAATCCAGCAAGTAATCCAACCCCATGACTGATGACGCGGAGAGGAGGTGGCAGAGAGTATTAAATTACACATTAAGATAGGGTTCCATTACGCCAACGGAAAAGCTGCACGCAGCTAGAGAATGCACCCCTTCAACAGGAACTGCACACAGATTACACACCCTTCAGCCGGTCCCTGCACACAGATTACGCACCCCTTCAGCCGGTCCCTGCACACAGATTACACACCCTTCAGCAGGAACTGCACACAGATTACACACCCTTCAACCGGTCCCTGCACACAGATTACGCACCCCTACAGCAGGTCCTGCACACAGATTATGCACCCCTTCAGCGGGTCTCTGCACACAGATTACGCACCCCTTCAGCGAGTCCTGCACACAGATTACACACCCTTCAGCAGGTCCTGCACACAGATTGCGCACCCCTTCAGCGAGTCCTGCACACAGATTACACACCCTTCAGCAGGTCCTGCACACAGATTGCGCACCTTCAATGGTCCCCTGCACACAGATTACGCACATTAGGGCCAATCAGATCCACTGTGCCATTAAGACCAATTAGAGCCACTGTGCCATTAGGGTCAATCAATGCCACTGTGCCATTAGGCCCAATCAGAACCACTGTGCCATTAGGGCCAATCAGAACCACTGTGCCATTAGGGCCAATCAGAACCACTGTGCCATTAGGGCCAATCGGAGCTACGGTGGCATTAGGACCACTCTGACATAGCCTCTTAATCCCAAAACTCCCTCTGATCCCCCTCACAACCAATAAACTGGAGCAAACAGCTTCTACAAAACTTCTGATTGATCCATGTGCCTATATTCCATGGCTTGCATAAGAGGACTTATCTGTACTATTACTCTTAATACTAAATTGGATTTTGTAATGAATGGTTTGTATCAGCAGTGAGCCTTGGCAGCGAATCGCAAATCAGCTAATGCAATTCTGAAATTCAGAGTAAACCCTGAGTAAAAGTTATGTCAGCGGAGAGCCTGTGGATTTAAGTGGCACGTGGGGGGTCGGCAGCCTAGAATAAATAAAGTGAGGTAATTAAACTATTTCTACTTAATGGAACATTTAATGGAGCACTTAAGACATGCCACGCATTGCTTCTACTAAGCATCTAATAAAAACAAGCGGGAAAGGAAGGACCTGCCGTTGAGGATCAGATCCTATTACACTAATGAAGCTCGGCATGTATTGGAGTGCAGCCTCTCCTCCTGTCAGGCACTGGTGAAAAGCGCTGGATCCTGGATCCTCATAGGCTGCTCGGAGGCTTTAAAGCAGAGGTGGACAACGAGGGCCGTATCCGTTTCTGGTTTTCATGCGAACTTCAGCCCTTAATTACTCAATTAACCCTAACATTTCTGCCACCTGACATTTTTGCTACATTTCTTGATAAGCGCATGAGTGACAGCCGAAGACTTTTCTTGAGTCCCTATATGATCTAATGTACAAGTGAACCAGTGTTGGTGTGTACAGCCATTTAGCTCATTTAACAAAGGAAATGGGTGGAAACAAAAACCTGCGTACACACCCAGGATCGGAAATGCCCACTCCGGCTTTAAAGGACGAGGCGGCTCCCTGAGCAGCCGAGCCTGGGTGCGGAGCCATCCGTAATTGAGGGCCCGGCCTTACAGCGTCCGCCAGTGCCAGCCCAGGGGGCTGCGGTGTGTGCGGACGCATTATTTGTTGATGGAATATCGTATTGGGGATTGTATTAAGTTTCGAAACTAATGAAACGGGAGAGCGTACGGCTGCGTTTACGATCGATGCCCGGAAACGCCGTCGAAAATGGGGCCGGTGAGATGCAAGCACAGGGGAGAGCCGGTGGCCACGCGCAAATGCAAGGTGTGAAATTAGCACCCGCCACCAGTTGAACGATGACAAAATTTTGATTGCGGCTGGTGAGATTTTCTACTCGAGTAAGCCACTTTGGCCTGTAAGCAACCAGGTGTTATATAAAAGGTAACGCGGCTGGTAAAATGTTGAAAATGGCCGGTGATTTTTAGAATCCACAAGCCACTCTGACCAGTAGGTGAAAAAGTTAATTTCATGCCCTGCAGTGCAGATGTGTTTTCCACAGGGTGTTGGCAGAGCATTCCCTATTCTGAGGGTTAGGGTAATTTAAGTCTGAAGTGTGAAGCAGGCTTCTGGATTATAGATTAGACAGGGTGAGCTCACTTTCTCTGAATGTGTCCACTTGTGTCTTTTGTTGGTTTTTTATACAGAATATGCATTGCGCAGTTTACAGTGTGCACTGAAACAGGGATCCTGCTGTAAAAGCTAAAAACGTGGCTATGTATGCAGTATTCAGCTGCATTCAGCTCTTTACAGTGTAATTCAGCACTAATCCACTCTATTCAGCTGAGGGTCCGTTGATGGCAAATGGGAGAAGAGAAACACAATAACATGCATGGTTACCCTTGACCTTTTTAAAGGCTACACATTTCTTATGAGAAAAAATGGACCCATACTATGTATGTGTCTGCGTGCCACAATTTAAATTTTTTTGTGTTTAATTCATGACACTTGAGCCACGTTGGATGTAAGTGCCAATGCTACGAGGCACAAAGCAGGCGGTCTATAAATAGCTGTGATTCCAGCAGCACGGTCCCGTATACCTCCACACCACAGATAATCAGTGAAGCAAAGCTCAGCTCTCCCAGTTCTCATCAGTCACCGGCTCACAGGAGAATGTAGGTCTCTGAACGCTTTCTGCACTGAGAGTAAATACTGGATACCAATAAAAAGGAGAGATGTATTTGAGAATTTATGTCCACAGAAGGACAAAGAGAGTGAAGCAGACCGCACATTCGGCAGGACATTATTATTAATGTCGGGGCCTGACTGGAAAACGCAGAGAAACATCACCATCCGACCAGTTTCTCAGGAAAGATGAGCCTATGACTGAGTCGATGAGCTGGAATTCCCAGAAGGATATCACCATTAGACAACAGAAAGAGACAATCTAAGGCAATCCATTGAAATCTGGCCGCGTTTCACACATTTGGTCAATAGCAGACGTTTTACTAACAATTCTGTTTGTTTTTTACGAGGTGTTTTCTCCCAAGGGAGATTCAACAAGATAACGAAATCAAAACTGACTCGACTTCAGGCAAAGAGACTTTGTATCTTACCCGGGTGAGATACACTGAGCGTATTTTAGGTGAGACAGAAACTGGCTCTGGAAATACAATGGAAAACCAATTCCCAACAAGAGAGGACCATTTACAGATGTGAGAAGAAAAAGGGCAATGGTTTGCGTGCCGAACCCCAATCACGGCGCGCGTGGAAACACCTCCTGTGTTTGTGTCCCAGTGTGGCTAATGACATCAGCGCCACCTTAGCGTGTAAACATGCTTCAGCTAGGGGAGCTGGAGAGAAAGATAAACAATAGCAACCTATGGGAGAGAGTGTGTGTGTGTGTGTGTGTGTGTGTGTGTGCATGTGTGTTTGCGTCCGTTTGTGGGAGAGAAAGAGACAGAAAAAGAGAAAAAGACAGAGAAAAAAGAAAGAGAGCAAGGTGGACAGATTGAAAGAGAGACAGAGAGACAGAGAGAGAGAGAGAGAGAGAGAGAGATAATCTCAGGAGTGCTGTAGAAAGACAAATGCCCTGTAATAGGCAGGATTGTGCTCAGGAGCAGATGGCAGTGACTCACGCACACACAGAGGGGTAAGAGAGAGTCCAGATCTTATCTGAAGACCTCGGATGTTTGTCGTTTCGCCCCTTTGTTTCTATACTGAGCTGAAAAACAGAGGCGCCGAGCAGGTACCTCTCCTCCAGGTCTCAGCTAATGAGATTAAAGGCCCTCCGATGCCTCTCCTTGGTTCATTAAACCACCCTGATTTAGGCCTTTTTATTAGCTTAATTTGCCTAAAATTCAGACCGAGTATTTTCCACTGGGAAAGTAAAGAACAAATTTGAAAATGCATTCCCCAGAAAAAAAAGAAAAAAAAGAAGACGTAATAATTCCTTTATGGTCGTAGAGCCGGGAGAGTGACAAAGCACATTAAAGCCAGGATGACTGCAGGTGTCTGGGTCCCCTGAGTCTCGGGAGGGGGTGGTTGGTGCAGAGACATCGCCAGAGGCGAGATTTGAGAGAAGTTGATAAGGGGGGAGGGGCAGGCATCGATCAGCTGCCCCCTCCTTACAGCAGGTAATGAGCTCCCCCTCCATGTAAATGATGGATCACGTCCGAGGGCGATTACCTCTCTGGTGACACCAGTCTCACAACACACACAGCAGGAAGCCACCATTTCCGCTAATGAGATTCTGGATGACAACAACACTGATGATAATAGTGAATATAACAGCCAGGGTAGGAAATTAACTTTTTCACCCACTGGCCAGAGTGGCTTGTGGATTCCAAAAATCATTTTACTAGCCACCTTACTTTTTTACAATATAACACAACCTGGTTGGTAACCAGCCAAAGTGGCTGCTAGAGTAAAAATCTTACCACCCACAATCAAAATTTTACGAGCATTTGGCTGGTGGCAGGTGATAATTTCACACCTCGGTAACAGCTATGACTATCATTACCTGCTGGCCCCACTTTTCAAACAAAAATGGCTATATTTCAGGCACCACAGTAAAATGAAGCCTTGTTTCCTGGTTTCATTGCTGAAGAGGTTAGAGGATTGCTGATAACCAAAGCATTCAGTGCCACAAGAGGGGCTGAAGAGTAGGTTGTTTTGGGAATGTTTTTTTAATTTTTATTCTAAGTCAATGTTCTAGAACTCAATTGTTACATCAGCATTCAGTTAAGAACATTCCAATCATATTTGTGATCTTACACCTTAAAGGGTTAATCACAGTTAGATAAATCTCAGCCAGAATACCTTTCCTTTCAAACACAAGACCATTGATGTTTCTAAATTCTCCCAGTCATTGGAGTCTCTTCTTGTCCAGATCACGCCCCCTTCTCTCACTGACCAATAGCGGAGGTGTCAGCTCAATTTATTTTCCAATGTTCCTGTGATCTGAAACACATCCCCTTGAGAAAGTCTGCCTCCCCTCATACAGTGAAATGCTGAGATACTGAAATATGTCCGCGGAGCTGAGCTGTTGCTGTGAGCCAGTTCAGTTGACCCCACCCAGTGACGATCGGGCTCGGTCGCCGACCCGCCTGAGTGACCCCAGAACGCGGCCTGACGGTGAACCGGCGGCAAGGTCATTTCCGTATTTAGGGAACCTTGTGTGCGGCCCCCAGGGGTGTCAACGGCAGCACGGAGGCTGTTGGCAGAGGGGGCTTGGGTGGGCTAATTGACCCGGACAGCAGGCCTGACTGTGGAGACCATGTGACCCTCTCCTCAACAGCACGTCAAAGGGTCAGCGAAGTGTGACAACACCAGGTCATGTGACCTGCCCCTCCTGATGGGAGGGGGGAAATAAACCTACTGACTGCACACACTGCAGTGGATTTCCACAGAATATAAAAAACTATGTGTAAGTCATGTTTTTGTCTTTTGCATTTCTACAGAATATAAAAACTTATATGTAAGTCATGTTTTTGTCTTCTGAATTTCCACAGAATATAAAAACTTGTGTAAGTTATGTTTTTGTCTTCTGCAGAATCTGTTTACATAGTAATCAGATGTTTACTAGATTTCCATGTGGACAACTTTTAATTAAGTCCAGTAATGGCTCAAGTATATAATTTTCACATCCATATCTTGTAGTTATAGTCTTAAAGGCATATAGTCTATTCCAGTGATTTTCAACCACTAGTGTGCCGTGAGAGATCGTCAGGTGTGCCGTGGGAAATATTATTATATCCTAACTACTTCACTTATAGTAACACTTTTTTTGGGTGGTGTGTGACTCAGATTTTTTTTTTTAAAAAAAAAATGTGCCTTGGCAAAAAAAAAAAAAAAAGGTCTATTCACACACTTGTATATTCAATATTTAAAGCCACATGTGTTCTCCTTTGTGGTAATTATGTGTGTGTGTGTGTGTGCGTGTTTGTGTGTGTGTGTGTGTGTGTGTGTGTGTGTGTGTAAAAGATGTGAGACATTTTGACCTGTCATTGAGAAGTCTCTGCTCTGCTGCAGAGCTTTAAGAACGTCTGATCTCTCCACCTCTTTCAGAGCCATTGTTAAAGGACGGGAAGTCGTACTGAGCATGCTCCTGAATGCCCCCTCCTCGGTCGGCATGGAGACCAGGGGAGCGCTGCTGCTGTTCTGGACCTGTGAGAGGAGGAGGAGTATGTGTGTCACCTAATGCCCTGCAATATGAGCAGCTCTACTGCGGGACCAGGCCAATCTGCACCTTGTTCTCTTACAGGAACAGCTATGCACCATCCAATTATTAGCCTTCTTATAAAGGAACAGCCTTGCACCATCCAATTATCAGCCTTCTTATAAAGGAACAACCATGTGCCATCTAATTATCAGCTTTCTTATTTAAAAAAACAGCCATTCACCATCCAATTATAAGCTTCCCTATAAAGAAACAGCCAGGCACCGTCCAACTATCAACCTTATTATAAAAAAACAGCCAGGTACCGTCCAATTATCAGCCTTCTTATAAAAAAACAGCCAGGCACCGTCCAATTATCAGCCTTCTTATAAAGAAACGGCCAGGAACTGTCCAATTATCAGCCTTGTTATAAAGGAACAGCCAGGCACCATCCAATTATCAGCCTTATTATAAAGGAACAGCCAGGTACCGTCCAATTATCAGCCTTCTTATAAAGGAATGGCCAGGCACCGTCCAATTATCAGCCTTATTATAAATGAACAGCCCCCGCACCGTACAATTATCAGCCTTATTATAAATGAACAGGCCCGCACCATCCAATTATCAGCCTTCTTATAAAGGAACAGCAACGTACTGTCCAATTATAGCATTTAATAAAGACCTCCCCAAAAGCCTTTATAACGGCATGGTATGGATCACAAGCAAAATTTGGTTTAACACACATTAAACATCTCACTTCCTTCAGTGAATGAGCAATTTACCATACAAAAGCTCTCTTGGAGTATTTCTGCGAGTTTGGAAATCAATAGACAAAACAAAGTGCATTATTCAAAACACAAATACAAGCGCACATGAAAATCAATACCCTTGAAAGAAAACGTTGTACATGAATGGAATAAACAGTGTGGTGTTCAATGAAAAATACCATGCACTCATTCTATTTGAGCCTGTTACTCAAAACGGAGGACCACAAATGAATAAGCACACACTTAGTAAATGTGTTTGTGAGAAAAAATAAGAAAGGTGTGGAATATTAGCAGCGTCGCCTGTAAGATCACCCAGGGTGTCGTCACTTGAGCCGGTCTCCATCATGTCAGTGGGCGGGGTAAACTCCCCGTTTACAGTGTCATCAGTGCCGGTGTGACACAGCAGCTCCTGGGGAGCAATGCTGAGGATTTTATACTTTATTTTGCATTAAAGAATGAACAGAAACTCCATTTCACCTACAGCCAGTTAAAGGGCCACTCCGCAAATAAACAGCACTGTTTACCTCGCAACTGCCTTTTAGCCAGTGGCTCTAATTGGAGCTTGAAATGGCTTTTCTAGGGGCAAAAAACAAGCAATAAATGTCTGGTAAACTCTTCAATTCTTCAAGTCAGTGCTCATTACAAGACTACATTGAAGAAAATTGCATGAGAAACCCAGTGAATCTGTTTGGTTGGACCTACAAGGCACTCACAAAGAGCCTGTACTAACTGTGTGATCATGTCCCTGACAAAAAATATGAGTTACCTTCCAAGTACAGTATGACTTTTCAAACAAAACCAAAATAATCTCAAGCTCTAGTTCATATACAGTATGTAGCTTGTGTGATGATAATGACCTTGTAAATGTATCATGTTTTTAAAGATAAATGCTGTCTTGAATAAGTGCTGCTACACATAGAAGACTGTGTTCTTTGACCCTTTTCAGCTTTACTTAGGCTAAATAAATGATCATTTGGATCAACAGTCCAATCACCTGTCCTGCTAAAAGCTAGACTGCTCGCAAATTGAACAGAGCCCATTAAACCAGTGTGGCTTCTGCCTGCAGCCTATTACTTTGACGAAGATCAGGGATCAAAAATGTATTCGTTCCGGACGACATCAATCCCTCTGACACGCTCACCTATAGAGGCCTCTGTCAGGCAGGTGTCCCTGACGCGCAGGATTATCCAGAGCCGCGTGCCGCCCTGCCAAATGACTCTGGGATTAAAATTTATGAGGGCTCCGCCAGTCCCTCAATAATTAATGGCCCTGCGCAATGATCAGTGAATCATGGACAGCCATTTACAGAGAAAACCTCTTTCAGGAGCGGCCTCCCATTACATTTTCCCCTGTAACCCGCTGCAGGTTGCGGTGAGACAGGCTGGGGCTGAGTATTAACCGTACGACAGGCGGGCTTATTTTCACTAGAACATGTGAGGCCTATGTTCTAGGACAGGGGGTAGGCAACCCTGGTCCTGGAGCACCGGTGACGTTTCTGGTTCTGTTCCATCTGAGCTTGGATGATTAAAAGTCTGAGACTGAATATTTTGAATGGCAAAACACTGAGTGCCTCCAGCACATGGTCACCCACACTCATTAAACCTGATTAATGAAAATTAATCCAGTTGTATAGTTATAGGTTGGATGGAGCAAAAACCAGGACCATCTCTGACACTCTAGGACCAGGGCTGCCTACCTCTCTTCTAGGATGCAAGTTGTCCGCAATCTTATCCAGAAAGGGCCGGTGTGGGTTCAGGCTTTTGTTCCAACCAAGTAGTTGCACACCTGATTCTAATATTCAACCACTAGAGTCTTTGCTAAGGACCTTGATTAGTAGAATCAGGTGTGGTACTGCTTGGTTGGAACAAAAACCTGCACCCACACCAGCCCATACTGGATAGGATTGAGGACCCCGATGTAAGTAATGGGGTTTCCCCTTTCTACTGACCACAGCAAGAAGCGCACAGGAAATGTACAAAGGGCCTGAAGGTTATTTACGGCCTTCAGCTTCCACGTCAGTGGAGGAAGCTGAGATACTGGGAGACTTGTACGGGATCCTGCTCTGTAAAATGGCAACAGCCCTGAGAATGCACAATGACCACCAGCACCCGGGGGGTGGGGGGGGCAGCATGTAAAAATACAGCCAGCTTGTTTGTTTTTCTCTGCAAGGGGCTCCGCTCTTGGCAACTGTGCAGTTATTGTGAGACACAACGCAGGCCTATTCTAACTGGCCTGATGGGAAACAATCACTCAAGTCAAAGATCGGACAACACAATACACAAAGAGTGGGCCTTCGGTCCTTCCCAAATTACAATATAATTTAAGCAGCGTAATTTCATTGTGAGTTACACTGTTAGGACAACATTATCAGTGAGTCAGTGAGATTAATTACAGATGTGTTGGATTCATCGCTAATCGCTAATAACTTGTACTCTGTACTCTTACATCTGTCCTTCTGCCATAGACAACCCACAAAGCTGAACCCCTCTACATGTGTAAGCCTCGTAATTCATGAACTAATTAAAATTCTACACAATAAGCTTCTCCACCTGCATATTGAACTTTTAAACTTCCATTTCATTAACTTTAAATGGGCAGTAAGGATTGCCTTTAGGGCATTTCACAGGCAAACACTGGGGTACTCAGTCCTACAGAGTGAACGCAGTGACTGGAGTCAATGCTCAATGGAATAATCTGATGGCTTCATCGATCACGCACTATTCCACGTGAGTATATGACACAGAGGATAACACAGCCCGAGAGGTCTCCGTTTTGATGGCCGCCCTCGCTGGTGTTCATGAGATCCCAATTTGCAGTGTCCTTGATCACATTTAACAAATGAACAGTGCAGCCATAATTTTGTTGCTGGTTCATTGCAGTGATGATGGAATGATGGAACAGTACAGTGATGTAACCCCACCCCACCCCATGCATATCACACATTGGTGAATCAGGTCAGGACTCATCTGTCCCACGACCCTCTGAAATTTGATTTCCACAGCAGGCCAATGCTGTCAGATACTGGGTCTGAAGTCCACATGACGAAGATGTGGATTTCAGCACCTCTTAAAGGCTGGGAATAGGCAAAGCTCCCCTAATGGACATGCCTTAGTCCACAGAATTCACTCATGAGTCATAACACATAATTTACACTGAAACACCATCCAGTCATTACATTCAGCATACATAGACGTGCACACATACACGTATAGACACAGACATACACAAACACAAACGCAAACAAAAACGTACACAAAATGCCTTAGCATTGTTAAAATAAATGCATTTGCATTTACTATAAACATGAGATCCGAAGCAGTCAGACAAAGTCAAACGCCAAAATGACAGGCCTTTTCGACAACACCAATGGATCAAAAGAACAGACTATTCACCATTCACATCGATGGAGCTGAAGTGGAGAGAGTCTCCTGCTTCAAGTTCCTCGGTGTGTTCATCAGCGATGACCTATCCTGGTCCAGGCAATCGGTCGCGGCAGTAAAAACTGCCCAAAAGCGCCTATACTTCCTGAGGAGACTCAAGAAGTTTGGCATGTCTGCCAAAATTCTCACCAACTTTTACAGGTGCACCATTGAGAGCATTCTCACTGGCTGCATTACTACCTGGTATGGCAGCTGCTCCGCTGCTGATCGCAAGGCCCTCCAGAGGGTGGTGAAGACAGCGGAGCGCATCATTGGCTGCCACCTCCCCTCTGTGCAAGGCATCTACCACACGCGATGCCTTAAGAAAGCACAGAAAATCATAAAAGACTACAGCCACCCAGGCTATGGACTGTTCTCGCTGCTGCCGTCTGGTAGACGTTACCGGAGCATTCGGGCACGGACTACCAGACTCACAAACAGTTTTTTCCCCCAGGCCATCAGGCTTCTCAACCAGCAGCATTAATCGCATTCATCGCACCTCATTGTATGCTCTAGGCACTTCTTATGTACATTCAATGTACATCACCTTAATTTAATCTATTGCACATGTCTATCGGCACCTCCACACTTTATATTTAATACTCCTACTGTCCATATCTGGAACTGCTGCTAGTGTTTTACCGCTATGTATACTTATATTTGTTATTCTTGCCCTTATTTGATATATGTTTTTGTTTTTGTTTGTTTTTAATGCCTACTACATAGTTGTTGCTTGCCATGTCCTAAGAATTTCATTGTTCAGAATGACCTTGTGTTATACTGTGCACTTGATAAATAAAAACACTTTGACTTTGACTTTGACATTACACACTAAGCCTCCGGTGCAAAAATAAAGGAACTGTGCATCCGAATCGATATTCTTGACTTCTTACCCATCTTGTCAGTTGTCAATCGGTAATCCAGCTTGATAACTTGTCCAGTCAAACAAAGCATGTTAATTATACATACAGCATCTAAAACTAATACACCAGTGTTTTAATGGTGCTACCATGGAGCCAGGAAAAACTGTAGCGCACAGCCTCTGAGTGTAATTAAAATAGCGTCTGCCTGACTTGAGAATTTTTTATTTAGTTGAATAAAACTACATTCATTGTGAAGGTGCAAGGGAGGTGATTAAGCAGTGCTTGAAATTTAAGTCCCACTGAGAAACCTTTTTACCTTGAACAGTGGAGAGGAGACATGCCATTCAGCCAATTTAAAGATAATTCCAGTTTTAAAAAAGATAAAATTCCACATGCGCGTGAAAAGAATTCTCAACGAAACTCATGCTCTCAGCGAAAAGGCAAGAGAAGTAAAGGTATTGGTCAGAATTCAGAGACGTAGAGTCAAGAATGTATTTTTGTGGACAAGGACTTGTGTTAGTCCTGTGCAAAATGAAGATATTAGACTTTGACAGAGTAATATTAATAATAATTTTTTATCTGCATAGGCTTGGTGAAGCAAGACGCTTTGGTTTAAACTCAATTGTGTTCAAGAAACACAGGATATTGACTAATTGCAGATGGAAATCAATTGCATTCCTGCTCTGTAAACAGGACAGCTCATTCTATACGGCTGACCTAATGTTCCTAAAATATCCTTCAGCACAAGGGCATCGTCTGTAGACATCTCTCACTGCCACAGTGCCACTCAAACCCAAATAAAGTACTCTGATAAAGGACTACTGGAAAGACACAGTTAGAACAAACCTCATGAGGATAGGATAGAGTTTGGGAAGCCTGCTTCTCTCTGTCGCTCTACTGACCCAGGCGCTCTCTCCATCACACTACTGACCCTGGCACTCTCTGTTGCTCTACTGACCCAGATGATCTCTCCATCACACTACTGACCCTGGCACTCTCTCTGTCGCTCTACTGACCCGATGCTCTTTCTATCGCACTACTGACCGTGGCACTCTCTCTGTCGCTCTACTGACCCTGGCACTCTCTGTTGCTCTACTGACCCAGATGATCTCTCCATCACACTACTGACCCTGGCACTCTCTCTGTCGCTCTACTGACCCAGACGCTCTCTCCATCACACTACTGACCCTGGCACTCTCTCTGTCGCTCTACTGACCCAGACGCTCTCTCCATCACACTACTGACCCTGGCACTCTCTGTTGCTCTACTGACCCAGATGATCTCTCCATCACACTACTGACCCTGGCACTCTCTCTGTCGCTCTACTGACCCGATGCTCTTTCTATCGCACTACTGACCGTGGCACTCTCTCTGTCGCTCTACTGACCCTGGCACTCTCTCTGTCGCTCTACTGACCCAGACGCTCTCTCCATTACACTACTGACCCTGGCACTCTATCGCTCTACTGACCCTGGCACTCTCTCTGTCGCTCTACTGACCCTGGCGCTCTCTCCGTCGCTCTACTGACCCTGGCGCTCTTTGTTTCTCTCCTGACCCTGGCGCTCTCTCCGTTGCTCTACTGACCCTGGCGCTCTCTCCGTCGCTCTACTGACCCTGGCACTCTCTCTGTCGCTCTACTGACCGTGGTCATTTCTGTCGCTCTACTGACCGTGGTCATTTCTGTCAGTCTACTGACCTAATGTTTGTGTTTTTTGCTGACTGAATATGATCAGGCTGGTCAAAAAGTGCAAAAAGTTTTAAGCAGCACCAGCACCGTCTGTTAGAACACTTACTGGTTAGAGCGCTTATTGCACAGTCATGCACAGCACCGTCCTGCTGTACACAGATGGCATGTTCAACCTCACACAGCCTGTGTGCCTCTTCTTGTGTGGTTTACACCGTAGTGCCTGTTTGCAAAGCAGCCCCCAATGCCACCATTTGTATTGCAATGTCCTTTTTGCAAGCCAGAAAATTCCTTCATTGATTTATATTTAATTATGTCCAGTGTTTCACAAAAGAACGGAATCATGCTAATACTGACAGCTCATATAGTAATAATTCAGGCATAACAACAAGGTGCATAATAAAGCATAACGGTACAAACCATGTGCAGCTTGTACACACTGGTTTCCATGGAGAAGGATGGCATGTTACCGTTTCCAGGGTTGGGGTGTGTGTATATAGTCTGAGCTACACAGTGGACTCAATAAGCTACTTAACATATAGAACTGGAGTGATCTGCCAAGGCAATACCTGTAGTTTTCTCATTGGCCACTGTAATGAAACTGACAATATATCTGGACGCAATGAAGACTATGGCTATCCTATGAAATAATATCCTATTGTTATCCTATAGTAGCTTACAATTATGGATAAACCGTCATATACCTAAATGTAGCTGGATACCAAATTCCAAACTCAACCACAAGCATTTGAAAATAAACTTCTGAAAAATTGTTTGATTGCATCTATCAAATGTAGGCTGTGAAAGTATCCATGCATGATTTTCCTGGATTGTACTTTGTCACAGAATATCCTCCTTGCATTTTGTGTCAGCGAAGTTGGGCTCTATGCAGTTTATCACTGCTTTGGTGACATCATATGCACAGAATGCAAATCCCTGCCTGTCACATGGGAATCCAAATGACAGGCACACAAAAAGTGACATCTAATTACCACAGGTGCCATGACACAGTGGCTGGTGAAAGATTAGTGTTTTAATGCACAGCATGGGCACGGATTCAAGGATGATAATAAATAACAAGGTAAGGAGCAACCGCCGCATATGTGTGTGTGTGCGTGTGCGTGTGCGTGCGTGCGTGCGCGTGTGCGTGTGTGCGGCCAATTTTAAAGTTTCCCTGGCCGGGCCAGCTTGTTCACCAGAGCGAGGACGGTAAGTGCTGGTATTAGCATTTTATTAAGTGACCTTTTTGCTTCCACCCTCAGTCTAAGTAGCATTCATTTCCCACTTGTGTTTTCCACCAGGCAGAAAAGTAGGTCTGCCAACTAACAGAAGCAGATTTATTTTCACGCACAAGGATTTAGCTGGTAGTACTGTACATGTGCCCTTATAATTTATTTTGTAACAGATATAAATGCTCTCAGATTTTATTTTATTTATTTGTTTGTTTGTTGCAAAGCTTATTTACTAATGTCTCCAATCTTCGGCCCAGCATCCAAAAAGTTACTCTGCAATAAATTTGCCATCCAGGTCCTGAACGCGAGCGACTATGGTGCAATCCCAGGCTACCAATGGCCTTCTCTGTTGCCAGCATGTAGCCTATCGGTCCTTTTCTATGCATAGAGCCTGATTTATGTATCTGGGCAGTGGGACAGATTTCAACTTAGATGGACAATGAAGCAAAATCTGAAATATGAATGTGGATTCATGCAAATAATATAATAATGACTCTATTAAGCCAGTAATGGGACAGAAGATGGTTAGGGGGTCAGTTGGGAGGAGCATCAGATTACTTTCTGATCTAATCCTGGACCAGTACACACATGACACAGATAGACTGAAGTTGATACACATTTACAGCTCTACATACACTCTGCTTAAGGGTCCTGCTCAGGGCGAAAACAACGGTGCCTCAGTTGTGGGCCGAACCCGCAACCTTCCAGTCATTAGTTCAGTGAACAAGTCACAAAAGGTTTAAGGTCAGGAGCAGGAAGCTCCTGCACCCCCCCCCGGTTTTCCTAGGGCAGAGCCCACAATGGGCCCAAAAAGGGTTGGAGGTGGTGAGCAGAACTGAAAACAAGAAAATTTCACCTGAATTAGTGTATCAGTGTAAGAAGAACTGCCTTCATTAGTGACATAGTCACGCCCCAGCTGTGTACATGTTAATTACCCTGCTGGTAATTAGCAGCCCCTGACAGCAGCATGCTTTAGTGTCGCTCTACTGGCCTGCTACCCGCCTGGTGCCCTTTGTTGACTGTGTTAGAAAAGGGGCGGGGCTATGGGGGCCTATTGTCTAGAGCCGCTTTGTTTCTATCCAGCTGCAACTACCGTTTTACAGGAGAACAATTTACAATCTATCCGCACACACGTGCTGGTACGCCGTACCGCGGAAATCCAGCCGTCCACATGCTCCGGTACACCATTTCCCAGAAATCCAACCTCACACATGTGCTGGTACGCCGTGCCGAGGTAATCCAGCCGCACACGCGTGCTGGTACACTGTACCGCAGGAATCCAGCCGCACACACGTGCTGGTACACTGTACCGCAGGAATCCAGCCGCACACACGTGCTGGTACACTGTACCGCAGGAATCCATCCACACACACGTGCTGGTGGGCATGTGCCAATATAAAAATTTCATAGTACGAATATCTTGGCCAACATTTTCACAATATTATCTCAATAATTATTCAAATAAGTTGAACGTCTTAAAACAGTATTAAAACCTACTTCAATTAGGCTACTTAAAAAACATTTTGGCCATGCCAATAACTAGTTTTCACAAAATAACAGAAAAAAATGTTCAACAAAATAACTTGCAATTTATTGAAGTAAATGTAAACATTTTGACAGGGGCAAAGCTCCGTTGTTTCTGGTAATGTTATCTTCTTCTGCGGCGATGTATGACCTCGTACATGGTATGTTACAACGAAAACTTAATTTATGGTGCTGTGTCTACTGAGTGTCAGAGAATAAGAAGTGCTCCCCCCGTGTCCGTAGCCAGTTATACTCTTCTTCCTCAGTATTATATGGCCAATGCTAAAGTGTAACAGACGGTTATTTCAAAATTTTGGTATCATAAATTTATGGCGATTAAATCATTTTTAATGTACCGCAGGAATCCAGCCGCACACGTGCTGGTACACCGTGCCACGGGAATATATTCACAATGACGGAAAAATAAAAAAACAGAGAAACCAAACAGCCCAAAATAAAACAGAATAAAACAAAAGGCAGGTTGTGATCACCAGCCCCTGCGCTGGGTAAGCAAGGCCAATGCAAATCAGCTCCCAGTAGGCCTATATCCTGTCAGCGCATCTCTCTGTCATTTACTATTTTTAAGGGTGCAGGATTATATTCTTGGAAAAAAAAAAAAAACGCCAATGGTGCGCACACCAAGGGCAAGTGTAGGATGAATTTCCTGAGGGAAGGACCTCCCTGTAAGAACTGCTACAGCACCGTGGGCAGAGGGAAGCACTCCTCCAAACACACTCCTCGTCTTTGCACAATGAGAGGAGGCTGCCCTGGCTAGCACATCACTGGTGGAGTCTGAGGAGCTCCTTACTGCACACTGCTCCGTTTCATATCATATAACATTGACTGGACCTGTAACCACCGCACGTACAGAACAGCAGCCGGGGGCTACGGCCGCGTGTGAGAGACGAGCTCGTGGACACGCATCAATGTGTTAGCAGAGTACCTCTTACAGAAGGCTGATGTGTAGTGTTAAGCACAGCATTTTATATCATGCCTTTCCAGTGCTGCTTTGTGGTTTGTAATTATTTGACTAAGTCACACTGTAAAAAGCAAACAATGGATTCAGGCCTGAGGAACACTTCCGGAAAATTCACAATGAGACTACAAAGATAAGCGCAGGGCTCTTCACATTTTTTCCAAAGAGCACATGAGCTCCCAAGTTGAAAATTTTAGGAGCGCGCTAATGTTGGAGCATCCCAATTAGTAGATAGCACACATCAGTTTTCAGGAGCAAATGCTCCTAAAACGGGAGCACTGTAGAGCTCTGAAGCCGCGTGCTTGAATCAGAAATTCCACAGATTTCCTCTTCATTGGCACATAATAAGCCAGTTAGGCGTTCTTTGTTGTGCATTTTCTTGTGTGCTACAATCTTCTCTAATCAATGTAATCTGAAAGGCAAGAGACACAAACCATTTTTTTTTCCTGCAAGATTATTTATTTCCTAGTGCAGTCACTCTACCTTCACTTGGCTTGCGTGGAGTAAATGTTTTGATGACTCCAAATCATCCTTACTTACATTAAGATAAACACTCCCAACGGTCAAAGCCCTGATTCCAACCAATAGCTTAATGTAATACAGACTGCATTCTGCCCATTAATGTTTCAAATTAAAAGAGTGCGCCGTGGTGGTTGTCCCAAATATGCATCAGCAATGTGCCGAGGAAGCCTTTCACCTGCCAAACGATATCCCGTGACCCAGTCTGAGTGATTATTCTGTCTTATTAACTCTAGTGCTATCGACCCTCATTGCCGCACTGCAAGACAGCGAAGCGAGAGGCAATAAAATCACAAAACACTGTCACCTGATCTTTGCTCAATACATTGTTAAAATAAATAAGGGCCATTACTTAAGAAACAGGGGGAAAAGTGTGCCATGTAGCTCCAACCTGCTAGAGCCATTAGCGGTTTTGCAAAGGTAATTCTGTATCACCGGGTCATCCTCTCTTGCTCAATCTGACCCGCCTCTTTTGCAGACTTGATGAAGCTGAGTAAATTATGCAAATTGGTCATTCCTTATGCTTTGTTATGCTAATTTGTGAAAGCATTTTTTTTTCTATAGCTAGCTGACAATAACATTCATGCTTTGTAAAACAAGTTCTCATTTGACATTATCAAATATGCTTACATGCTCAAACTTCGTATTCTTTCATTTTAATAAGTTGCGTTAAAGTTCTGGGATAGTTGCTCTGAAGTTCACCTCAAACCAAACCAATTAAAATCACATGCAGTGCCATTTTACACTGAGCCCAGTCCTCATATAAAACACTAGAAGGAATAAAAAAGAATGCATCCTATGAGAAAATCTTAAATCAGTCATTAACAGATGGGAAGGCCTTTTCTTGTGTCTTTGTGTACCCTGGGGAGACCCAGGCGACTTGAGATGACAAGGGGGTACAGCCTGACTGCCCCGGGGGATAGTTACAATGTGCAAAGTATGGCCTGGGTCACAGCCCATCCTTTTAAATACAAAGTCAAAGAGCATGCACAAATCAAAAACCACTCCAAAAAAATCAATCACACTCAATATTTAATGAGCTAATAAGAGATTAGAGATGGGTTCTTAGAAAAATCTGAGAACACTGTCTTTCCTACACCTTTTTAAATAGGCTTACTAGAGCTATGCCATTTCACACACACACACACACACACACACACACACACACACACTTACGTACACATGTCCCACAATGCACCCCTCTGCAATTTGTCAGGCATGGTCAGCAGGTTGTTAGTCTTCACAACTAAGAAATTCTAGGCACATCTTTTACAGTACCAGCTGGAGTCCACCTGCTCTTCAGAATAATGTCAGGCATACCCTCCTCTATACCTGCTTCACCCTTATGCAACCTGCTCCTTTCACATCATCATTGGTGTTTGGTGGCTGCTGCCAACCATGCCAAGTTTTTTCCTCTTGCAAAAGTATTTACAGGTAGGCATCATCATTCTCGGTAGTCGGTAGCCTACTATTTATCTCGTGTGGCATCACCGGGCCGTTGGCCGCAGGAACACCGACTAAAAGAACCACACACGTTTTTGTATTAGGTTTTAATATGTTATTTCTCATTGGAACCACAAAGGACCCCCTTCTGGCACAAAAAGATCGCCAGCACAAAACAATAATTGAGCTATCAGTGTTCTTTTCATTGTTAATTACCGTTAGCCAACACGCAGATGGTTTAGATAGCTGTACATGCAGTGTTTTAGAACGACGTTCTGTGTCCGAAACATTTGGAGACACTAGCCCTGAAATAGCCATTTGAAGCATCTTACCCTCGAGGCGAATTTCTGTCTACTGAAACCACATTTATCTAACGGTTTCAAATTCAATTACACGTTCGATGAAAACAAAAAACTTATTAAAAACCACGTAAAATATTTTGTTCGTTTGGTCGAATTTACCCGCTATTGGTTTCCTTTTTCTTTCCGAGACAAATCACACTCCACTCCACTACTTCAAGACGAGGCATGTGCTACGGGTCCGGGAAATGCATACAGAGCCGTAATCGCACTAGTATTTAAAAACCAATGTAAAGCAGAGACCAAAAATCATTGTCAGATAAAAGTGAAATAAATATTCTACTGCCAATGAACGCATTCCGACCCCCATTTATTTAAATTTTAGCCAACTAAAGTCACGCTATGCATTATTCTAATTAGATTATGTATTAAAATACAGACGTGAGACTGATGGGGAAAGTCGATGTAGGCTACCGTTACGCTCTGTATTGCATATTGATAATTGCTTATTAGGCCTACGATAGCCTACTTTGTTACCATTTTCACACTGATCAGCCCACCTGGACAACGTACACCTGAATACTTTAACAACGGGAGGAAAACGTTTTAATAGCAATCCACTTTCAAATAGGCTATACAGAACAGCACCTGCTAATGACATGTAGACTAAATACATACGTTTAGAGAACCCAAAGGTTCCCTCAGTCTGTCACCTCTGAACATATTGCTCCCCTCAAGCACAAACACACTGATCAAAGAAACAGCAGCATGCGTCCATACATTATGACTAAACAAGAACATTTTAAAACACAGCATTCAGCGAAATGCCACTTTGAAATAGTAAGGGGCGGAAATAAGAAACATAACTGGAGGCTATTTTTATGCAGATAAGAAGCAACACACACACACACACACAGAAAACTGGATTCACCAGAAGCACCTAGAGCGCTATAGTGAGACAAATAGGTCGCCAAATAAAAATTTAACCTTGACACAATAGCTGACACAAACTACATAATTTGTAACAATAGCTAACTTGGAGGACGCGATATGGCGCTTAAAATGTTGTTAAAATATATGTAACGTTATTGTTATCTGTTGTTACTCACGGTGATGTTTCGCCGTTACTCCTGGTGTTTGAGGTGAGCAGCGCTCCGCACGCCTCTGAATCACCAGTGGCTGAGCACGAGAACAAGGCTGTGCGCCTCGCGCTCGCTTAAAACCGCACGCGCTCTCATCGACTTATCATGGATGGAAGCCTCGTTCATTCGTTTTCCCCCGCCATTGAACGACGAGCATTACCTTTAGTTTCCCTTTGTTGCTTGAGCTTCAGTAACATAGTATGTTGCACGGGAACCTTCTTCAAACTGTCCCCAGGGTAGAGCTGCGAGACAGCCCCCTTACATCTCCTTGGAAACCACACAGGACACGCGCCTGCTCCGCTGCTGATTGGTCAAATTAGAGAAAAGCTATAAGACCCTTTAATGTCCCCCGTGAAGAGAAAGAGCTGTGGAAGTATGCGATGTTTTAGCAGTTACTTGTGAGTTCTCAAGTCACATAATTGGAAACATAATTTAGATAAACAAACCACCCGCACAGAGCAGCAACATATTGCACTTTGTTTGATACTAGTAGGCTACTCTAGCCATGTTAGGTCTTCGGAGGGACTAAAATAATAATCTGAGGAAAAAAATAGTATTTCAAACTAAACCATCACTGTGGTGACTTGAACACACATCCCCTGATAATGTTGTTTTAGAGTGTAGCTACAGTATTTTACCTTTCTGATATAAATCGCAGTATCGACTAGTAACCTAGGCTAGCAAAATAATGTCTAGATTGTAAAGCTGCTCGTGTTGAGCAATCATTTCTTGTGATCGTTTTTAAAAGTAAATATTATCGTTATAACGTGGTAGAAAATAAGAAAATGTAGTGACAAAAGGTTAGGCTACAGGTACCACTGCCCTCAAGATCCCGTTACAGAGGGCGAAATAGGATCCAGTTGTAAAGAGGGTATCCTGGTAAACATGACCCGCTGTCAGAATATTAACTTACTCCACAAGGGGGACTCACCTTTGTTGTGAAGTGGGATCGTACTGTGAACTTGAAATATGTTGCTAAGAGACAACATACTTTACATCCACTCGTCTAGTGCAACCCTGGATTGTTGTTAATACCAGTGGCATTACAAATAAACGGCATGGCCTTGCTCTTTGGAAATAGCCTACTCAATTCTAGATAATTTTACTGGACATTCACAATCTGAACGTTGTCATAAAAAAATTTAAGAAGGCTACATTGTAAAATTCTACAATTAGACAACTGGTCCATTCAATCAAGTGCAAATTCTTTATCTCATCGGTAGGCCTATCCACGTTGCAAATTTAGCTTGAAAAGTGAAAAAAATGTTTTTTTTTGGAAAAGCTAGTTGGACCATATCGACATTGACTCATGAAATAGACTAAAGGCTTAACCTGTGCAGAGCCGTGGAGCACAGGCGCGTGAAAAGGACAGGGTTTTCTCTCGGCCCATCAGGCTGGCAGGTGTCAGCCGTCAGCGCCCGTCTTGACCTGGATTTCAGACAAAAGGGTCCAGCTGAGTGTCTGACTGCCCGTTGCAACTTGTATCTCCAAACTCATGTATTCAGAGGCCGCAGAGCTGACCTTGAAAATAATAAATCCTTATATCCAGTATAAGAATAATAAACCCTTCGTATATGTGATGACATAATCTCATACCATCCGCTTTTCTCATACTCTCAATTTTTAAAAACTCATACATACGGTTTGCAAATGCACGTACGCAAAAGGCAAGAACATATGGTGACGGATTAAGACCGGTTAACAGTTTGAGAAAGCAGGAGCTTAGCACTGCTCTGCTGAAAGCTCAAAGGGAAACGAGGTCCAGTCAATTAATTACTTTTGACGCCTGTGGCTGGTTTTAATTTAAAACTTTGACCCACCAGCAAATCACAAATTAAAAATCATGTACAATTAGGTTCACAACCTGAAGTACAAACCCATTACCTGGGGTGAGTCATTTTCTGCAGGTGTCAAAATATGTGTTTAAGTTTGGAATGCTGTTCACTTCATCATAGGTATACAAACATATATACATCATAATTGATGCTGTTTATGTTATATCCACATGAAATGCAGTAACAAAATAAGCCATTTAAATTGCCGTTGGAAAAGACCCCTGATCTGCACTAATTAATAAAATGTTGGTATTCAATCTCTAGGGTTGTCCGAATCAGCACCCTTCCATACTATTAGGTAGGCTTGTTGAGTAGACATGCGAAAAAGTTAAGTAGGCAAAATGTTTTCTAAATATAGCATACATTAAACCCTGTATGATATACTTACTTCCGGGGTTTCGCGGAGTACATTCGGGAGCACACTTTTCAAGAAGTACACAAACATTTTGGTCGCATAAATATGAATATTATTATTTTTTTTTTTAAATGAGGCAAAGCTTCGCTGACGTTACTTCAAATACAAAACACGTGACATGGCCGCGCAAGATTTACAGATCTGGCAACTTTCCAGCTAAATGGCAACTCAAAACTAGCCCAAAACATATTCTTAACTGAAACTAAAGCATTTTAAATAGAAATCATCATATTGTTACTTTTTAAAATAAGTGTGTGCTTTGTGACTTTTAATTTTTACCCGTGACTGCACTTTGAAAGTAGCCCAATTTAGCTGTGCAATCGCGGACATGGCAGCACTGGTGGGAAGTCTTACGACCTGCTTACGACACTTCCACAGTACGGTTGGAAAATAGTATGGTGGATATTTTTGCGTACTGCACGTCGCGTGCTAAACAGTGCACATTAAACACTTCTGCCAGTGCACTGTACGCAGGAGACAGGGTGCAGTAGATAGGGCTCTGATTCGGACACAGCCTGGGTCAGGACTGAAATAATAGTTGAAACACAAATAGGAACGTTTAATCTGCCATCTTAATCAGGGGGGTATTTCACGAAGCCGCATTAAGGAGTTAGCAGGCTAACTTTTAAAAATAATTAAAATTTCATGACATCCGATTGGATGAGAGTCTGGGTTACTATAACAAAAATAGCCTACACTAAAATATTTAGCATACAAAAGTTAGTCGGCTCCTAAATCCGCTTTTTACAGTTCATTTATAAATACAACCTCTACAATTCTCTTTGGTAGATAAAAATATAGTCTGCTTATTGATAAAAATGATAAACCCTCAAAGAAATCCCCTGTGGCATGCTTCACATTCCAGCAATATGTAACCAGAATGGATCGATACAGTCTAAGAAAATCCAGAGCTAACCCTGAGTAGAGAGGAGACGGCCGCCAGCAGCAGTCTGCGTCTTCTTTGGACCGAAGGATACTGTGCCCTGCGAGGCAACTCAATTTGCCAATTAAATGTTTACCCAGCAGAGCAGTCTGTGGAAGCTTCTGGGTAGATTAGTCTCCTAGAAATGAAAGACCTTTTATTGACTGTAGGCAATCGCTGTCTCATGCATTTCACTGTATCCAGGCTACTTTGCCAACAAAGTGTTCCACAGTACATACAACAAGAAAGGCAAAAAATGTAAGTTGGCACAGCAGTAATACTTAGCAATACTTCACAGACAGGATGCTGAACAACAAAGAAAAAAAAAATATATATATAAATTGTAACAATGCAATTAATCAAGAAAAAATATATTACATGTAGATATTAAATACATAATCTACAAAAATATATACAAAATGAAGCTTAAGTACAAAGACATAATCGCAGTAGGTTCCTGTAGAGACTGTCAACATGTATATGCAACATACGTATGCATGTATGTATGTATGCAACAAGCACAGTTCTGATTGCGTAAGAATGTCATTCAAAATAACCAGTCTTACTAGATCTAATGATGCTTACTGCTGTATTCTAGTACAATGCTTAAATTATAAAGGATGTTTAACTTCCACCCAAGTATAATGTCTGAAGCTCTACGTCTATGCTGTCTTTGTGTGCAGATTCGGGATCTGAGAGCTCATCCCCCAGCTTCTTCCACCAGGGGCAACGGGCGGCCTGAAGCAGGGCGTTGTGGGATTGTCTGGCTCGCATGGCCACCGGGGCGGACCTGCTCAGGAACACACTGGACTCAGTTTCTGTAGCCTCTCCCAGAGCAGTAGCATCTGAAAACGCAGGAACAGAACCGCAAACGGCCGTCAGCACGCCACGAGTGACAGGTAGACAGAAGTTGATATTGTGATGGCTTCCACTTTAGACACTGGTGAATATGATTTTTGGATAGATAGTCAAGCCAGAAAGTCTGCACACCCCTTTCACCTTCGCCACGATTTATTACGTTACAGACTTATACTACAATAGATTGAGTTCATTTTTTGCCTCAAACATCTACACACAATAGCCAATAATGACGAAGTGAAAACAGGTTTTTAGAAAATATGCAATTTTATTTTACTGACAAAAATAGGTTATTTAGGAGTTACATATCTGTACACATCCTTAGCCTAATACTTGGTTGCTGCACCTTTGGCAGCGATTACAGCTTCAAGGCTGGGGGAAAGAAGCTACGAGCTTGGCACACTTGTTTCTGGACATTTTTCCCCATTCCTCTTGGCATATCCTTGCAAGCTCTGTCAAGTTGGATGAGGAGCGTCGGTACACAGCCATTTTTAGCTCTTTCCACAGATGTTCAATTGGATTCAGGTCTGGGCTCTGGCTGGGCCACTCAAGGACATGCACAGACTTTCTCCAAAGCCACTCCTTTGTTCTCTTGGCTGTGTGCTTCGGGTCGTTGTCATGTTGGAAGGTAAACCTTCGCCCCAGTCTGAGGTCCAGAGCGCTCTGGAGCAGGTTTTCTTCAAGGATCTCGGTGTACATGGCTGCATTCATCTTTCCCTCTATCAGGGACTAGTCGCCCCATTCTCGCTGCTGCAAAACATCCCCACAACATGATGCTGCCACCGCCATGCTTCACTGTAGGGATGGTATTAGCCAGGTGATGAGCGGTGCCTGGTTTCCTCCGGATGTGACGCTTGGTATTCAGGCCAAAAAGTTAAATCTTGGTTTCATCAGACCAGAGAATCTTGATTCTCATGGTTTGAGAGTCCTCTAGGTGCCTTTTGGCAAATTCCAAGCGGGCTGTGATGTGCCTTTTACTAAAGAGGGGCTTCCGTCTGGCCACTCTACCATAAAGGCCTGATTGGTAGAGTGCTGCCTGGATGGTTGATCCTCTGAAAGGTTCTCCCATCTCCACAAGGATATGCTGGAGCTCTGTCAGAGTGACCCTCGGGTTCCTGCTCACCTCCCTGGCCAAGGCCCGTCTTCCCCGATTGCTCAGTTTGGCCAGGCGGCCAGGTCTAGGAAGATTCTTGGTGGTTCCAAACTTCTTCCATTTATGAATGATGGTGGCCACTGTGCTCTTTGGGACCTGTAAAGCTGCAGAGATTGTTCCGTACCCTTCAGATCTATGCCTTGACACAATCCTGTTTCTGAGGTCTGCAGATAATTCCTTTGACCCCATGGCTTGTAGTTTGCTCTGACATGCACTGTCAACTGTGGGAACTTATATAGGCAGGTGTTGGCAATCCCCAATCATGTCCAATCAATTGAATTTATCACAGGTGGACTCCAATTAAGTTGTAGAAACATCTCAAGCAGTATCAGTGGAAACAAAATGCACCTCAGCTCACTTTTGGGTGTCATATCAAAGGATGTGCACACTTGTGTACATATATTTTACATTTTGATTTTTTAATAAATTAGCACAAATGTCTAAAAACCTGTTTTCACTTTGTCATGATGGGCTATTTTGTGTAGAATTTTGAGACAAAAAATGAACTCAATCTATTGTAGAATATGTCTGTAACATAATAAAATGTGGAGAAGGTGAAAGGGGTGTGCAGACTTTCCGGCTTGACTGGATGTTCAGATGTAAAACCGGCCAATGCTCAGAGGTGGTAGAGCAAAAAAAAAAAAAAGCTGACATAATTAACTGAGGTCAGTGCTGCTGTATTTTAGAATAGATTTTTCCTAGGCATTTTTATCCTGATAATCTGCACTCCATTTAAACTTCAGAGCAGTTAATAACAAATTTATTGCACAGTGAAGAGTATTTTCTTAACAATATTTACAGAGCTGTAGAGACCCTCACTTCTTGCCCTGAAAGTCTGCAGTCAGCAGCTTCCATTATTTATAGGCACTTTATCTCATTCAATCGAAAAAAAGCATATAATGTCAAAATGTCAATTAAATAAAATTTGCGGTTAGACTAGAGCAGGGCTGTCCAAACCTATCCGTTCAGGGCCGGTGTGGGTGCAGTCTTTTTTATAGCCCAGCACTAAGACACCTGATACTACTCATCAACACCATGATTAGTTAATTAATTGAATCAGGTGTCGTAGCACTGGGCTAAAACAAAAACCTGTACCCACAACGGCCCCTTTCGGATAAGATTGGACAGCCCTGGGCTCGAGAAACAGGCCAGCCTCCGCTTTTGTTTTAAGCAGCACTGTCAGTGCCTCTTCAGACTGGGGAGCGTGCGTTCCTTACCGCCTCGTAGCAGAAATACGAGGCTAAAATGTGAAAGACGGGCTCGGGGTCCTCACTCACTCGTCAGCAGCTCCAGGTCAGTGTTGATCTGCGCCAGGAGGGCCTGTCTGTGCTGCTCCGCCCTCCGGTCCGCGTCTCTCCTCATCAGGTGCTGTCGCAGCATCTCCTGGGTCCTCTGGTGGAGCTCCCTGCAGCCCTCCAGTGACACAGAGGCACGCTGGGAAACAGAAAGGGACTGCTGTAGGCGGGCTTTGCCCCTCAAGCACTTGCCCTGGACCAGTCCAACCTTTTTTCCCCCACATAATTTAATGCTGTGGTTATGATCAGGGACGAGCTGATCCTGGATCAGCTACTTCATTGCTGATCTGACATGAAATAAAACGAGGATGAAACGCACGTGACGGCTCGTTTAAGTTCATCTAGATATGCGGTTAATTGCTCGTTATCCCTGTCCTTGGGGTAATTACACGTTAGGTATACGAAACAGCGAATCACAGAAATACGACAACCCTGGCCAAGCAAGGTTATGCATTTAATGTAATAATTTGTGCTTATATTATTAGATGTATTCAGCCAGCTCTGCGCTCGCTAGCACACTGTTTAATTAAGAATGCAGGCATCAGACAGACTTACATTCACTGACCGGAGCGTAAAATCCTACAGGGAGTGCAGTGCTGTGTGTGTGTGTGTGTGTGTGTGTGCAGTGGTGTAACTCACAGGATGAAGAGCGATGTACTCGTCCACTTGTTTCTTGAGTTCTGTTCTTCTGGCATCCGTCAGACCTTTGGGACCTTTCCAAGGAGACAGCCTGTGTCTTTTTGCCCTCTGACGTTTCAGAAACCGTAGAACCTGGGATATTGTTACAGTACAGTCACGGGCAATTTAGTGGTGCGATAATTGCATACAGCAATTATTACCTTAAAGATTAAAAAATAAAAATAAAAATAAATCACAATAACGATAGGAAAAAGTCATGAAGCTTCCCGTAATGACCTCACCCATAAAATATATCAGAGTTATAGTATTACACAAACAATAAACTTGACAAATTCCCAGAGTACGCAGAATTCAATATTGACTAGTTGGACATGCTCTGATTTCTAAGGTCAACTACAGTAGACAATGTATGTGCTTTGTTCAACCGACCAAAATATTTCCCTGTGTTTCATTTAAAAAAAAATTGTTTTTTTTAATTCACACAAAAGAAAAGTGAACTCATGAAACTCCCAGAGCTGACCGCTTTGTGCCGTTTTTAACCAGTTGGACCTGTGGGTATGCGTTCAGCTTCGCGGGGGGCCTTGTACATGAGCTTAGAGACCTACCACTCTTTGGATGGTGACCGCAGCTTTGAACTGCCTGAGGGCCTGTTTCTGCTGCTGGAAGTTGCGCCTCTCTCTGTGACCCCTCCAGACCTTCTGGATCATCACCGCAGCCCTCATGTCCAGGTCACCCAGGAACCTGTCCACCTGACCTGGGGGAGACACTCCGCTGTCAGGGGGCACTCGTCGGAGTGCTGACGGACGTCCACACAGACAGCGCGCCGCGACAGTGGGAAGAGTAACTCTACTCTACGCAGTCAGGCAGGCAGGGCTGGAGTCGCATGCATTTTGAATTCAGTCATTTCACAAAGTTAAACCGTAAACTTACACACAGATATTACATTCATATAAATGTATTGTTGACAGGTGTAAAATAAATTCCCTGGAGAAACCTGAAAATTTAGGCCTAAAAAAAAAAAAAAGATTCAGGCTTAAAAAGCAGTTTATAAGCACCGTTTATTCCGCTGATGCTGGCCTTTCTAAATCAGCGCCACACAGCTCCCAGGAGTCCTCAGCATGGGAGCCCTTCCCTTACACTCTCATTTGAACCCTTTGAAGAGTAGGTCTTTTGGAAAGTTTTTTTTTCTAAATTCTAAGTCAGTGTTCTAGAACGTAGCGATTGTTTCATCAGCATTAGAATGTCCAGTTATGAGCATTCCGATCACGTACATGTGATCTTACACCTTAAAGGGTTAATGCCCCTCCCCAGCACTGGTTTACAGCACTGCCATTCAGGGTCAAAACTTATAGTGTGGAAAATGGAGTGAAGAGGGGGAGGAGTGATGTCCTTCACTAGCAGAAGACAGAATGCAGACTTGCCTGCAGGCACTATCTCCAGCAGTTGGAGCTGGCGCTGCCGGAATTCGCGTCGCGCCCTCTGTCTGCGGAGCAGCACCTGGTACTTCAGCTCCTCCTCCGCCCTTCGCTTTTGGGACTGCGTCTCCTGGAGCCTCCTGCGCTCCCTTTCTTGCGCAGACACACAGACACACAGACACGCAGTTATAGTACTCTGTAAATTGGGGATAATTTTCCTGTCACAAACCTGATCACATTCATACATGATAATGCATGATGACACAATGCACATGGTCACCTGCTGACCCAATCATTCTCTGGGGCCGTGTCCGAATCAGCCCTCTTCCACACCGTTGAGTTGCCTTGGTGAGTAGATAGGGCGAGAAAGTCGTAGAGTACTCAAATTTTTTTCAAATTGCAGTATACTTCAAACACCCGGATGACACACTTACTTCCGGGGTTTCGCTGAGTACATTCCAGAGCACATTTTTCAAAAAGTATGTGACGTAAGCTTCGTTTTAAAAAAAATGAGGCGCAGCTTCGCTGATGTTTTCCTTCAAATACAACAAAAACAACATGTGACATGGCAGTGCAAGAGTGGGGCACAGGGTTGCCAGATCTTGCCAAGACTTTCCAGCCAAATGGCGACTCAAAACTAGCCTAAATATTAGGCTATTTTTAACCGAAACCGAAGTATTTTATCATTTTTTACTTTTTAAAATAAGCGCGTGCTTTGCGACTTTTCATTTTTACCTGTGACTGAACTTTGAAAGTATCCCAATTTAGCTGTAAAACCGCGGACATGGCAACACTGGTGGGACGTCTTATGACCTGCTTACGACACTTCCACAGTGCGGTTGGAAAATAGTATTTTTCGCGGACTGCTAAACAGTGTACATTAAACAGCACACTTCTGCCAGTGCACTGTAAGCAGGAGACTGGGTGAAGTAGATAGGGCTCTGATTCGGACACAGCCTGTGTCAGGACTGAAATAATAGCAATAATTCAGATCTGATGCCCCCATGTGGTTTTTACTGGTACTGCATCACATACTGCACTTGTAATGTTTGGATTATAAATTATGATACAGTTCTCTGCACCAACTGGAGCTATGGGTTTTCAAGAATTACCGGAAGCTTCTCTGAAGTACACTGACAGCTTTTGGGAGCTTTTTCATTCTTTTCCGTGTCTGGAAGGCTCTCCAAGTTGCTTGGATCACACATGCTGCCTTGACTTTCTCTTCTGACGAGTCCTAAATGCAAGAAAAACCAGAGAGGATCAAGTACTAAACTGTTACTCATCCTCTTTTTTCTTTTATCTTTTCTCCCAGTGAGGACTGCACCAGTATACTTCCTGGTTCACCATCGCAACACTGTACTGTACTAATTCAGGAGAAGAAAGACTAGAATGCAAATCAAATGAATTACACAGAAAAGGAATGAGATGCACAGATCAGATCAGAAGGCTGCTAATGCGCTGCTAATCAATAAAGGCTGAAACACTGGACAGGAGACATGATGAAGGGAACTGACCTCAGCTGACTCTCGTGCCCTGACCCCAGCATACAGAAGGTCAATAAGCTGCAGCACCTCTGTATCGAAGCCTTTCCCAGTCCATTCGTTCTTCAGCAGGGAATCCAAACCTGACACAAAATCAACCGCATCAGACAAAGCTCTGCTCGCCACGACGTCTAAAAGATCAGCAGCCATCAAATCCTATTAACAATCAAAACAATGAAAAATTAACCTTTCAATCAAACTCGACACCCACAGTTCTTCTCTGACTGACCTTGATACTGTTCTGGGACGACCTCTACGATGGACCTTTGGCTGCGGGCGATTAGGAGCAGTGTCTTTGTGGCTGCTCTGCCAGCGGCCGGGCTGGAGCTGCAGCCCAGTTTGTAGACGATGTCGTCCAAGATGCCTTTCAGAGTTCCATGTCTGATGTTACTTAAGAATGCACTGAAAACCCCCCCCAAAAAAGAGAGAATACAATTCATTTTAGTTTAACTAGGGAGGTTACACTACAAAGCACCATTAATGAGTGAGCTTATTATTGAGTTAGCTGGATAACTGCACTGAGTAAAACCTGGAACCCTCCCAAATATAAAACATGGACTGAAGTAAAAAGAGCCGTTTCGGGTTTTACTCAGTGAAGGTATCCAGCTAACTCAATAATCCTGCTTCATAGTATACCCCCAGGTCTGTTCCTCAACAAAACCGGTCCGATTAGTCATAATGCACCCACAGTACGAGCATTCACACCCGCTGCTCTAATGTGCTTGCCTATTTTTTTGTAGAAGTGTGGACAACACTGGAGAAAATCCAGACCAGGAATCCACTGTAAAGCTGAATAAGCTCTATCAAAAATCCAAGGTCATGTAGGAGACACCTCCATGCTGTAAGAGTGGGGAGTTTCTGTGATTCAATCTTCTTTTGCCCCATCCAAGATTAATATTCCATGCCATGGGAACCCAATGTTCCACCCACATTCTCATCTGTAATCTCCAATAGTAATAATAGTGATGGTAATTATAATCACACACCTGTTTGCCTGAAGGAGATTTTGCAACAGTAGCAGAGATATCACACCAGTTTCCTCATTCTCTGAAAGCTGTATCTCTTCGTATTGCTTAGACTGTAGAACTGATGGGGGTAAAAATAAAAAACAAAGGTTATGAAGAAAACAATCACTGAATGCCCATTTCCTCAGCCAGGCCAAGTAAAAAAACAGATTATATACAGTGGTGTTCAAATAAATAGCAGTGCGTTAATAAAAGTGAATAAAGTGCAAATATTTTTTAATAGCTTTTAGTTCCATATTTCAAATGTAGTGGAAACATTACACATTCAATTCCAAATCAAAGCATTAACAAATTTGATCAAGTCTGCATTATTCTTTTACAGGAAGCAAAGAAAAGGAATATTAATCTGTTCAAAAAAATAGCAGTGTCGACATTTTTCTCTTCAAACACAAACACTTACTGTATAAACTGAAGAAATTTTGCAAGATTTAACTTCACTTTAAATTACTGAACTAATATTTAGTTGCATAACCATTGTTTTTGGTTAACTGCTGCGCATCTGCGTTGCATCGAGTCAACCAACTTTTGGCACCTAGAAACAGGTATTTCAGCCCAGGATGAACGAACTACATTCCACAGTTCCTGTGAATTTTTGGGTTTTGCTTCAGAAACTGCATTTTAAATGTCACCCTACAAGTTTTCAATGGGGTTGAGGTCAGGGGATTGAGCTGGCCACTCCATTACCTCAATCCTTTTTTACCTCATCAGTCCACAGAATGTTACGCCATTTCTCTTTGGGCCAATCGATGTTTCTTGGCAAATTTGAACCGATTCTGCGCATGCCGTTTTTTCAACAATGGTGCTTCACGGGGCTTCTTGCTGATAGCTTAGCTTCGATCAAACGTATTCTGACTGTAACAGCACTTACAGGTAATTTTAGATCATCTTTGAGCTTTCTGGAGGTGATGATTGGCTGAATCTTGGCCATTCTGACTATTCTTCGATCCGTTTTAACAGTAGTTGCTCATTTTCTTCCGCATGTTTAGGGTTTTTGTTGCCATTTTAAAGCATTTGATATCTTTTTAGCTGAGCATCCTATAATTTGCTGCACTTTATACGATTTCCCCTCTCCAATCAACTTTTTAATCAAATTACGTTGTTCCTCCGAACAATGTTTGGAACGGCCTATTTTACTTAGCAATTCAGAAGGAAATATATTTTATAACAATGTGTGAAACATTTGCTTCCCTTCTTCCTTAATAATGGACAATTAATGACACCCGTTTTTTCACAGAATGAATGAATTCGCCAATTAAACTCCACACTGCTATTATTTTGAACATGCCCCTTTCAATGAATGAGTCAATTACTCAGAACAAGCAGCGTGCATGTCATGACAGTTGGGTCTGTTGTTTTTCTATTACACCACTACACCTACAAGTAAATTATTTGCCATTCAGAAATATCACTACTACTAATAACAGTGGTTCATCAGGTTACTGATGGTGTACTGATATGTTTTTGAACACAACTCTACATGCATTACATTGCTGGAATTTAGGAGCTGCTCCTGTCCAGAGTGTAATATCTATGCAGCTGGGTATACCTGTATATGGAAGCTATTTAAGTTAAGTACCTGGCTCAAGGGTACAACAGCATTGTCCTACCTGGGAATCAAATCTGCAACCTTTAGTTTACAAACCCAGTTCCTTGTCCATTATACTACACTGCTTCACCAATATAGATTATTTGATTATTAAAAACATACTCATTCTGTTTTGTTGCTGAAGTCAGTGATGTGTCAAAGAAGTTGCCATCAGACTAATCTGTGGGACTGCAGGCATTACTCGCTCTTACCCTGTGGAATTAACTGATTGTGTCCCTTCAAAAGCCAACAAATGGAATCCATTACTTTCTGAAAGTGGCGCATGGTACCAGCTTTTCCTTTGCCCTTCAAAAAAGAAAAAAAAGAAAAAAGGTTTAGATATAGGGATAATCTGTACATTAAATCAGCTACATTTGGGTGTTACTCAAATATAATCACTGATGTTAACGCAAAGGTACCTGAAGTAAAACTATACGGCATACCTCAACAGCTTTGTCCATTAAGCGTTTCGCCAGAGAGATCAAGCTGTCAGCAGCAGAAGGAAGGACTTTGTTCTGAAATGCCTCCTTGTTTCTTACAGGATGGAAACCCACACAGCATGAGCTGTGCAGAACACAGACAAAGGTGAACCTCCCATCTCCTTCCAAATAAGCCTCACATCAGGTGGTTTCCTTTCTCTTTTCAATAAATCTGGAGCTAAGACCTGCGGGTCATTCTGTGCCAAGTAAATTAGGGCCACGTCCTGTTCCAACCCTATCCAATTTTGCTGGAAAAATTAACTTAGCATTCAGTTGTATTGAAAAGCACTAATCAATAACTCTTCCTTTAGCCTGTGACCTGGCAAACGAGCGTCTGAAGTGAGGAAGGGGCCCTCACCAGAAAAATAGGCCCTGGTTCAGGTTAGATGCAAAAACCATGTGCAGCACCTCAGTTGACTCAAATTGAATAATCAGCCAAAATCAAATAGCCTGATAAATAAATAAATAATACACATGCACTCCTAAGTCATTTAGTCAAGTTGCAAGACAAGGGCGGAGCCTTTTTTCTGGCTGTTGGAATACTGGCCTGTGTAAAAACTTATTAATTTGCTATTCTTATTAAATTATCGAAAACACTAAAATGGACTAAAACACATACTGTACTTCACACTTATGGGGCTGTGCAGTAATACTGACCTCAGAATTTCGGCCATTTCCGTAACAGTTGAGTAGCCTCCTTGAATGTTCTCATAATCATAGTTCAGGGCTGCTGAGCAGTACTGGAGTATACCATAAGTATACAGATCTTGTTTAAGCTTCTCCAAGTCTCTGTCATCTTCTACAGATTTTCGACCTAAAATATCTTAAATCCAAAAACAACGAGCAGTAAACAAATGAAAATAACTTACTTCGCATTTCTATTCTTATGCAAATAGGATACACATACAAGTAAGAGTTTAGCAGTTAGAGTTACCCGTTTAACGTAATGTTTGCGAATGTTTAACTTTACTAAATACACTGCTCAAAAAAATAAAGGGAACACTTAATCATCACAGTATAACACCAAGTCAATTAAACCAAACCGGTCATGCTGGATGATGTTGCACGCAGCAAACATTCGCCACGGTGTCTCTAGACTCTTTCACGTCTGTCACATGTGCTCAGTGTGAACCTGCTCTCATCTGTGAAGAGAACGGGGTGCCAATGGCGAACCTGCCAATTCTGGTGTTCTCTGGCAAATGCCAATCGTGCTGCACGGTGCTGGGCTGTGAGCACAGGTCCCACTACAGGACGTAGGGCCCTCATGCCACCCTCATGGAGTCTGTTTCTGACAGTTTGGTCAGAAACATGCACACGAGTAGCCCGCTGGAGGTCATTTTGTAGGGCTCTGGCAGTGCTCCTCCTGTTCCTCCTCGCACAAAGGAGCAGATACCGGTCCTGCCGCTGGGTTGTTGCCCTTCTACGGCCCTGTCCAGCTCTCCTTGTGTAATGGCCCGTCTCCCGGTATCTCCTCCACGCTCTTGAGACTGCACGTATGGATGTGCCATCCTGGAGGAGCTGGACTACCTGTGCAACCTGAATGGGCTGCAGGTACCGCCTCATGCTGCCAGTAGTGACAAGGGCACTAGCAAAATGCAAAACTACAGAAAAATCAGTCAGGAAGGATAAGGAGAGAGAAATGGTGTGTGACCACCACCTGCAAAACCATTTACTTTTTGGGGTTGTCTTGCTGTTGCCTCTCTTGTCCATCTGTTGTCACTTTCATTTGCACCAAAGCAGGTGAAATTGATTCACAATCGTTTACGCTTCCTAACTGGACAGATCGATATCCCTGAAGTTTAATTTACTTGGTGTTATACTGACTTATGTGTTCCCTTCATTTCTTTGAGCAGTGTATAAACATGTAACATTATATATAATAATTACACAGGTTAAACAAACAGGTGTTTAGGCACAAACTGTATAGCATCTCTAACGAACGTTACCTTTTAATTTTAAAAGAACTTGTGGAACGGTCCGCTCCGACTTGTTTGCGATAGCATCGATAAGAGGCTGGAGGTCGGAGTCACTCATTGTGAAATGAGCAGTACTTTAAGCCTGAAGAGAAGCAGAAAAACTGAAATAAGAACGGATTTAAGTAACGTTACGCTAACGCTATTTTCAATAGACAGCATTATACAACGAACCACTGTCTAACTTACATCCAACACTGACACATAGCTATTTTAATGCTCGTCAGTCGCTCATTCATACACTCGTTCATTCTCATTTTCTGACTCACCATGTGCTGTGAACTGCTAAACTGTAAAGATGTAGATGTCCCTCATTAATTTTGGCGCTTCTTCCGGTGTTTGGTTTTTCTTCGCTTAGTAACAGCAGTTTCCGGTTTTGTGTTTTCTGTGAGAAGGGAGCATTTCGGCTTTAACGGGGGATTTCTTTAATGTTAAGAAAACCGAATTGACCATCAAGTTAGGATGGAATTATGTGTGGCTCTTCCATTCACCGCTAGAGATAATAAACTACAGATAAAGTTTTCTTTTTATTATCCCTGATCATTGCCTGCTGCGTTCGTAACATGTAAACAGTTCCCATTAAAAAAAACTACAACGACTAGTTCCGCGAATGTTAGATATAAAATATTGTTTTTTAGGGCTAATCTGGATATCGGGAAAAACTACAAATCGTATTTAATTCAATGTTTGTTTGATAAATCGATTAACTGTCCCTGCTGGATCTGTTTTAGTGAATGATACATACAGAACCTTGTTTTGTACATTGTTTCTAGGGGACGATTTTCACGAACGCAACAGCAGCGTGATAGTTTTTGCATGTCTTGTTTGGACACAGCTGACAAGCGTCTAGTTTTGTCCTGCTTTTAAACGGTAAGTTAATCGTATACCATTAAAGTCTGCGGTTTAGCTTCATCAGATGGTTAACTGGAAATACACAATTTGGTTCGACTAATGTGCAAAGCAGCGAACTTAATTTGACAGTGTATTGTGAAAGTACTAGACGCGTTAGATACGATATCACACCAAACACAGCCCGTCATACATTCAGTGCTGCCATATCTTATCCTGATATGCAATTTTTTATGTCCGCTGTCTCATTAGGGAAACGTTAATTCGTGTGATGGAACCACGGTGCAAACGCAGAAAAGAGTCAGAGAGTGAAACTGTGCCCTGGGACGTTTCCCCCGTACTATCGGACGAACAGTCCCAGGACACAGTGTTACTGGAAGCCTACGCGGCTCCCATCATCAACAAGAAGGAAACCTCTCGCCTCTTGAAGGAGCTGGCCTCGGTCTACCCGCTGCCAGGTGTTCAACACATCAAGAGAGTGAGAGCATGCAAGGACAGTGGCAGCCTCCATCCTTTAGAGGTCATCGTGTGTTTGGTAAGAGATGTACAACCTACTAACGACAGCAGAGAGTTGTCCATCTCAGCTTTGCTCCCCTCAGAAAGAGTGGATAGCAGGGGATTAGGGGAGCCATTCCTGGTGAAAGTCCCTGCATATCCCCCATTAACCAGACCCCAGTTTGAACAAGCCAGCAGGCACTGGCCAACTTCTTTCCATGAGGACAAACTGGTGACTGTGGCTTTAAAAGGACAACTGTTTACTGCTGACCAGAAAGTCAAGATGCAGAAATTTATGATGGCTGCCGTAACGGCAGCAAAAGCGGGACGACTGCTGGGATCGGATGCTGTTGGAGCAGTAATTGTTGATCCGCAGAGTGAGAGGGTACTTGCTACAGGTCACGACTGCAGGGGAGGCAATAACCCTTTGCATCACGCTGTTATGGTCTGCATTGATCTTGTGGCTCAGGGCCAGGGGGGCGGAGCTTACACGTTTGACAGACACCCTAACTGTCAGTTTTCAGCCCTGACTTCTTCGCCTCACCAAAGCAGCGGAGTCATTTCCCCCTCCGTGGACTTGGATCAAGCAGAGCAGAGCTGTGTACCGTACATATGTACTGGGTATGATCTGTATGTGACCCGCGAGCCCTGTGTAATGTGTGCAATGGCACTGGTCCACTCCAGGATAAGCAGGGTATTTTACGGAGCCACTTCAGAGGACGGTGCTCTGGGCACCAAGTATAAAATGCACACGCAGAAGGACCTTAACCACCACTTTGAGGTTTTCAAAGGAGTTTTAAAACGGGAGTGTGAGGAACTTGTCTGCAGGATGTTGCACTAATTTAGTAACTTCATTTTAAAATTGCGTATTGTTTGTAGGCCCAAAAGAATACAGAAGATAATTCAGGAGGGAGGATGTGTTATTCATCATTCCTAAAAACGAAACGTTAAGATTGTTTAGCATTCTTTTTACATTATTTTTTTATTGATATTAAAGTTTTTTGTTTTGTTTTTAGAGTAGCTGCAGTAGCTGTTGCCTTGCGGTTCATTTAAAATATATATATATAAAAAAATTTAAATTAAAACTGATATTGGCCCCCTTTTTATTTTATTTAATTGCACCACAAGTCCTTTTCTCAAACTGTAGTTAGGGGAAGCTTGAAGGCAAAAAGCAAAAATGTTGATATTCTAAGAACCTCATTGGCTGAAAGGAGGCCTATGGGAACATTTGCTTGTCAATATACAAAACAGTCAAGACATAAATACAGACAAATAAATGCAAGTAAATAGTGTTAACATACTTTTCTCTGCAAAACACAACACTTGAACCTTGTTAATCAAAAACATTTAATGTTTGTTTCAGATTCATGACATTTTACGCAAAACTATATACACTAACAAAACTCTCTACGCTATTTAGTAGTAAGTCACTTAATGCGATTCTGTTCACCAAGGAAACCATGCAGATCATTTTGCTTTCTACATGGTTTTCGGTACTGATGAGTTAGGTTTACACCCATTAAACAATGATAAATGTATCACTTAACTGAATAATAGGTCAAAGAAATGAACAAATAATCAACAGAAACATTTGACAAAATTGTGGCTTTGTTAGACGACCGGTATGACACCAATGCATGAACTCCTCAGTAATTTTGCCAGTCTGGGTTCAGAAGGCAAACCTCAAATTTAAAAGTGGAAAAAACAAAAACAAAAAAACAACCTTCAAGTTCAAGACCTGGGCCTGCCTGGTTCTTCAACAACAACAAAAAATACACATTAAATACTTAAGTTAGTAATGCACATAAGATTTCCTCATAATGTCCTTATGGTTGCTCCAGGTGTATTCAAACAATGAAACTTACAATTACACAATGTACAAAACTGCTTAGTACACACTACTGGGGTACAGGGTACAGCAGGTTACCAATTCATCTCACCATGTACAAAGCAAGAGACGGAGCACTGGCCACAGGACTGGACCCTTCGCCTACTCCTGGTTTAATATTTGTTGATGCCAAAGATTCGAACTCCATGAAGCTGTGGTAATTTGGGGATGAGCACACTCAGGAGAGAAGCAGTGTTGATTACAAAGTGTGTTGTGTCATACTTTGTGTAGAAGCTTGCAAGAAAATATCTGGGGGGGGAAATGAAAATGAATACAAGGGGGTTATTCAATAATCAACAAAAACAACATTTACATCACTTTAGTGTCACATCCTTCTAATTTTAAAATGTTTAAATATTTTAAAATGGCATTCCTCATTGTACACACAATTTTAATTCACAAGCAAAGTCTTTCATTACAGTAAAATAAGCATGTCATGTCACATTTTTTCCTTTAAGCTCATTAAAGCATGCTCAACATGAGTTTCTGTAGAATGTGTTCAGACGTGTAGTCTTACAGAATTATTGGCGAAATTGTGAAGAACTTTCTGGAAGATGTGAATTGCACGCCATAGTCCAGCTGCTCCCAGTGTGTCAGGAGTCTGGCTTTTCCTTGGTCGGGAGTCTCAAACGGAGTCCCTTTTACAGCGTGCAAGAAGACGTACATGCCCTGCAAGCAAGAGGAAAAAGGCATGTTAGAAAATGCCTTTGAAGATCAGTGCCAGCAAATTGTTTGTGTGGAAAACCAAAAATGGTTAGAAGTATTACAACTCTAGAAGGTTTCAGGTTTCAGATCCAGTTTTAAGACTGCACAGTGCAGACTACTTTTTGGTAAATTAAATCAACAAAGGCAATCTCTCCGATTCTTGCACTCCTTTCTCTTACAGTATCATTGTGCTTGGATTTCACTTAAAGCAGCTTGAGTCCTTCTAAGGGGGCTTCATTTCCTCAGAAAAAGGAGAAAATTTAAATGCATCTTCGTGCCAGAAATAAAAGCAAAGCAGTTTTTACTCATTTACCAGGAGATGTTGGCAACTTGAGACAATAAGGTGTTCAGGTGAGAATACAGCTTTCTAAATTTAAAAGGGTTCAAGCAGGGTTCCGGATATGCTAGCAAACTCATTTTGTAACCACTGATAAGACTGAGGAAAAGAATAGCAGGAAAGAACAGATGTAGAATGGCTGTACATGTCACGTAGCATGTGAATTTCAGCTTGTGTAGGAGCGCCTTTTCTGTGTATGTGACCTTTCTTTTTATTCTTCAAAATGGAGCTCATAACCAACTTGACATGCTAATATATTGAGGAAACAATCCATTGTTTCAGCCCCAGCTGGTCTGGAGCTCCAGTGTCGAAGATTAAACCAGTGGGTTTGAGTTGCCACAGTTACTGAGCAGAAAGACACTGTGAGAGAAGAGGCCACATGGCACGCCTGCAAAACTAGTGCTCGTCAATGGCAAGAGATGTGCAAGCCACCCTTTTTGTGGATTTTGTACCCCATGCAGTTCTTGTCTGTTCAGTACAGCCTCTCCATCATTGCGGAGCAGTAAGGTATGGGAAGGTCTTGCGGATATGGGTCTACATGCATATAAAGACATCTAGATCATGAGAAACCTACATGAAACAAGCAGCTTTCAGGATAAACAAACGGTTTGTCCATTCATTGCAAGGTCATCACATTTCCTCAAATTAGGTGCAAGACTTAATCAAGTGGCATCCCACACTAATGCACTAGTTTACCGTGCAGTGACACACCTGTGGTACGGAATTCAGACCGTGCCAGTCTGACTGTGGCTGGCACAGAATTGGTGTAAGTGCTGCCTGCTATTGGATGTTTTTGGTAAGCAAGGTTGTCTATCACTATTGTGCAATAGTGATTCCTCTGGTTGACTTGGTGCGTGTTCTTTGCCTCTCCTAATCTGAATTTCACCTTGTACAATGTGTGTTACGACAATTAATCACAAAGACCTTTCCCCCTGATTGGTTAGACCACAATAACATGACCCTCATTCTATGTCCTCATGTAACTATGTTTCAACCCTGCATAAATCCCCTAACATGTTATGAAATATTACATATTAGAGAAGCCTGCCTGTTTTTCTTAGTTAGCAGTATCATAAAGACAGTAATGCTTTGGCATTGTGTCATTTTGGCTTTGGGCTATAGCATTTAAGTGCATATCTGGTACATGTCAAGTCATAAGCCTTCATTAGTGTTTACCGTTTGACTGTAACCCGAGGTACTGCATTAATAAAAAATAAAAAACCTCCAACCATTCAATTTGGAGTATTAAATCAATGACAATATTTCCCGTTACTTTTTTATGGACGCCACCTTGGTTAATCTTTTCCATTACATTTATTTCAGGAATGAGCTATTTCTGTATTCAAATTCAGGGTCCTGTATATGGTATGCGTGTGTGATCTATGTGTATTGCCATGGTTAAGCCACCTTTTAGAGGAATGTATTAGTTCAGTCCATTTTATTTTTAACCTTTCATTAAAGAAACCACTGTGAGCTTAACCGTGAATGCTGTCTTGCCACATACTGCATAGAACAGGAGTATACTCATCTGGGATGAACTGTGGCCAAGGACCCAGATCCTAATGCTAATCCAGAATAAAGCGATTGATTTCATACAGTGGTGGGGGCACACCAACTGCCCTTCACAGTACTTACCAAATTATGTATAACGTTAGTTAGGGTCCAGACGACCGGCACGCTGAAGAAGGGAATACTCAAGAGAACAATGTGCAACATCCCGACACCCAGTGCGTAGGTCAGCCAGATACCCCTACTGTTCATCACCCGCGTGTTGGGGTTCACTTCGCTGTGGGCCACACCAACATTCATTCTGACCTACAGTATGAGAGGGACAGAGAGCACGTGACTTGTATGTATGTATGTATATGTATATATATATATATATACACATATATATATATATATACACACACACACACTTACAGGTAATTGATAGTTCTGAACTCCATTTCACTTATTTAAATGACGGCAGTGTAAAACCGCTCAGAGTCTTATGTAATTAAAATCACTTATCCACAAAGTACTTTATTACATTAATCCTGTTTCGCAACATGGCAGTCAGAGAAATGGAAAATATAATTGCTTTAATACATCAGAGACCCAAGAGCTGCAGCTGAGCAAAATAGCCTCAGTTGGACATTTTGGAATACTTCTTTGCCCCTGTAGCACTGAGGCTGGTATGTTTCGAAGTCTAACAGTGCAGCTCAAACTAGAATGCACTTTACATAAACATCAGGGCTACCAAAGTACTACCTAAACACAAAATTAGGATTTATCTTAAAAACGGTCCCTTCAACCCTGAATAGTCTGCCATTTAAATAATATTCTGAACAGTCAAATAGGGGGCAGAGTGCAAGCTAATCGCTTGTGAGCCATTCACTACCGTAAACACGCAAGTGGTATGTAGATCAATGGCCGACAATCCAAAGTTCAATGTTGCGTCATAGTCTTATATTTGTCCACGACTCAGTCAAAAACTGCAGGCAACATTTTGTATGGTCAATAGATTTCTGGCCTTTTAGGAGAGTAAGTTGAGAAGAACGGCGTGGTGGAGCCCACGTGTTGGTATTGGTTTGTGATACAGAATTCTATCGACTGGATCAAAACTGGACGCATTTGAGGCAGAACAAAATTTGTTATGAGGGACGTGGAAATATAAGACTTTGCAAGAAAGTTATTTAGACAATATTGATTCGTTAATTAACATACACCCGATTTGCATTAAATAAAACGCAATTATTTTGGTTTTGCACGGGTGCAATTTTTCTAAAATGGCAGAGAATCGATAGAAAATTATCTTTGATAATTTAGCAAGTTATTTGATCAGCAGGTCAAGGTGCGCACTGCGTACCCATATAGCAAGCCACCGCTAAATACCTAACTTGCATTCAAAGGGTTGAAATGTTGCTGACCCATATACAAAGCAAACGATTCCATTCTTCGCATTCTGAAAAGTTATTAACGCAGCTAGAATATGCAAATTACCTATGCTAGTGTAGCTCGCCAGATACATAGTGCCATTACTCTTCAGACTACATTCAGCAAGTAAAAACATACTAACGCTGGTTATCTAGGAACGGTCTTGAATGCCAAAAGAATGCTACGGAACGACCGCGTACATAAAACGTTAAGTTAAATAAGATATCAGACCATCCTGGTCAGCAGAAGTAATGTTAACGTTAGCTAATCAACAGCTCCTGAGAATAACGTTACCCTGCTAACTTACATTAGCTAGCGAGCTAGCCTTGCTAAAAAGCCAACAGTAACTAATCGTATTAGCTACGTTAGCAGGCCTTAAACAAGTTTTGAACAAGTCGATTTTAAATGTAGTTATACAAATTATTGTATACTACGTTGCTATTATGGTCAACAAATCCTCGTTACAAGCTTTTGTTTTGTCTTGATAATTTCGGCACGGCTAGTTAGCTTGTTGCTAGCTTCAGCACTGGACTGAGCAACACCAGTTGAATTGGGGTTCCGATATAGGAATATCTAGGTCATCTGCAAAAATACATATTAAAACAATTTATTAAAAATACTTTCATACATAATTATTCACACTCATACTTACAGGCGATGCTTATTAACCGAATGCTTTCTAAAACGACGCTAGCTGTATCCCTCCGAAGAAATAAGGCCGTTTAGCCCGTTCGCAGTAGTGATGTGCAGTTCGCGAACGAATCGGTATTTTTGAACAACTCTTTATGCTGAGTCGTCTGAGTCGACTCGACAGTTCGAGGGAATCGTGCTTACCCACGGCTCTGGCTCTGACTCTGCTTGCTTTCTACTACAGCCGAGAGCCGTGTCACTAGTTGTAACCTAGGTTGAGCAGCAGTAGTGATGCGCCCAACAAAATAGGTCGCACGAATCTACGAATTTATAATAATTTAAGAATGCATTTTATCTAACAATATTGCACACATTTTTGTGAATTAGATAATCGCCCCAGCTCGTTCCAAAATGATTATTCCTAGGCTACTGCGAAAGGTTAAAAGAAGTACAGTCGCCTCCTACCCAACTCTGATCAGCACGAAATCAACTCGACTCAGAGCCGTGAACCGCGGCAATATCCCACGGCCCCAGAGCCGTGACACAAACCGTTCGAGTTTTAACTGAGAGCAAATGCTGCAGCCTACACGATTAATAATCGGGTTTAGCCGACTCGGCGTCGGATCAACCAGAAACACTGACAAAAGTATTCTGTTATATCTAATGATAATCCGAGACGCCTACTTTTTATTACGAAATGATGTGGCTGTTGCAACCGAATTGCAGAATAAAACAGAATCAATATGCGATTGTGTTCAGCAAATAGGCTACTTCTTATTTAAAGTGGTGGCATTTTTATTTTAGAACTCGTGACCAACACAATAGTGAACAGATAAATACAATAAATAAATAGCCCAATGGTTCAAATAAACATTTTATGGTGTCCAAATAAATCTTTACCAAATCTACTATTTAAAACTAATAAACGAAACCGGCTCCTGTACACACACACACACACACACACACACACCCATCAAGATATGGCTTGTTTGTCGGATTTGGCTGGCCATCTCTCCTACACAGCCATCCATCCACCACATTTTCAGTAGGCTACTGGATTCTAGGATCAGATTAAAAAAATGTATATTTGCATAGACTAATAAAATAGCTATAGCTTATGCAAATATAGCCTAACAATTCAATGTCTATTCTTACATGTAGCATCTAACGTTACAATCAATGACCGACAGCGATATTTTACACTTCTGCTAGAATAACCAAGATGGGAAAGTCGTAAATAAATGTAAACTGGATGCGATTGCAAACGATTAATTTGAAAAGTAAGGGGGAGTGAACAGAAAACATTGAGCATAGGCTATTAAAAATTAGCATGAATCAGGTGATTTAGGTCTGAATAAAATATCAAAGCTAGTTTACTAACTTGATTTGCTACCAGCTAGACTCTGCTGTCTGAAATAGCTTCAAATTCCACCTCGCGCCGCTGGGAGAAAAAGATGCGGCTCGGGTAGTTCGAAAGAATCAACAAAACGAACGGTAGCTAACTTCGCAGCGCAGGTTGTTGTGGCTGCTGAGAGCATCTAGTTCCCTTCTCTCATAAGCATTCACGCTGCCCGAAAGTGGAGGTGCGTCGTCAAAGTGATTGACGTTTCTTTTATCCAATGGCCATCAAATAATGCTTTGCGTAAGACGCACATGGAGGGCCGGTTTCCGGTGTTTTGTTGAACGTGAACGAATATGTCAGCGTGTCCGGTGTGGTCCAGTCTGTAGGATTGCAGATTATCCCGCCAGAGGATATTCTTTAAGTGAGCCATGCTTTTAAGAGTTACTGTTAATTTCGGGATTCATTTATTTTTTAAAACTGGTTATATATGGCAAGTTTATCAGACTGTAATTAATAATTGTTTTAAAGTTCGTAAAATATGTAATAGTAGTTGACCAGGCTTAGTTTACTAGCTGCATAACGTTACCTAACCTAACGTTATCTATTCAGAATTGCATCTAGATTAGCATTATCATTGTTCGTATGATTTCAGAAAGCACGATTACAGTCTAGTTTATTTCTTGAATTTGTAGGACTTGTTTTTGTGTCATGTATCTACTACCAAACGACGGTCTCACTCAGTCTAGAGCAGGGGTGTCCAATCTTATCCGAAAAGGGCCGATGTGAGTGCAGATCTTTGTTTTAGTCCAGCGCCACACGACGCCTTATTAAACGAATTAACTAATCATGGTATTCAATCAATCGGGTGTAGAATCGTTGTTAGTGCTGGGTTAAAACAAAAACCTGCGCACACCGGCCCTAGAGTATAGCGAGCTATTTCTTCCATGGATTTCATACATGCATGATATTGCAGGTGGCAGAAATGAAGCCCCTCCCCGCAGAGACCATTCGGCTGCTGTCCAGCTCACAGGTCATCACATCTGTGCTTAATGTTGTCAAGGAATTGCTGGAGAACTCTTTGGATGCCGGGGCTTCAAGCGTTGATGTGAAACTGGTAATTAATTTGTTATTTAAACACACGATGTTGATTATTGTAACTCTCCCATCTCCCCCCTCAAAAACGAAATAAATTCTTATTATTTAAGTAATTTTACGATCAAGCTAAATTAATTAATCGCCCTGCTTGATTGAAGTTTCAGCATTTATAATGTCAGTACGTTTTACTTAATGTTTACTGTTTAGTTTTTCCAGTGCAAAGTAGGCTCCCGTTTTTTCTTTCTGCTCATGTTGATAAACTTGAGTCATTTCATCGAATGCAGCGCGAATTTATAAATGCAGTAATGACGTATGTAGGCCTACACGTAAAGTAGTCTAGTATAGTTGAAAACTGACTTGCCAATCAACTTTTTTAAAAGACAAATTGGTTTCGGCCTGTTTTAAGTTTTACAATGTCCAAGTGTATATTTATATTAATCAAAAATACTTTCTGACTATATCCTGAGTATCGTCTGTTTAAGCGCTTCAGTTTAAATTAAGGCCTGCTAGCGTGAAGCCAACCAACCAACCAGTGACGCATTAAGAGTTGCGTTTTCTCCTAGCTCTAGCTTTCTGCACTGACATAATTGTCACAGGGGATAACCATTGTCTCAGTTCTCTTATTATCTGTTAGTTTAAAAGTTGTAACATTTCATCCTAATCAGCTAAAACATAACATTTCATGTACAACAAATGTGACAAACCAGGGTGATACATTCTCTTTGAACATCTGGATTCGGTGCTGGACAAGGTATCTTTTAAAAATGTTTTATTGATAAATCAGAATACATTATCCAATGCATTGATACCAATTTCACCAATATCATAAAATGCTGGTGTATAAATTGTGTGTCCTGTGTGCTGCTGTATAAATGATGCATGTTGCCTGTACTGTAGGAGAACTATGGACTGGATCGCATAGAGGTGAGGGATAACGGCTGTGGAATCGGAGCAGCAGACACCGCGGTGATGGCGGTGATGCACTACACCTCCAAGATCTCCAGCCACCAGGATCTGGAACACCTGGAAACCTACGGCTTTCGGGGAGAAGCGCTGGGGTCCATCTGCGCTGTGTCAGAGGTAAAGGAAACTCGGGGCCCAACATCGTCCCCAATAGGTGATTGTGTGTATTTATATGAGAGAAAATTGATCGTGTCATGCAACAGCCACCCAACAGCCCCATGCAGCCCAGTGCATTTAACCGTTACTTATAGCATTGGGTTATAGAAGAAAGTAAAGGGTTTTAGCAAGTTGTGTGCTGGTATATCAGCTGCTGCTCTCTCTGAGCTGTCAGTGGTCGCCTGCTTCATATGTGAGCAACTCGGACCTTATGTTACTAAAAATGAACTGCGTATAGGCGTGCCAAGCAGCCGCACAATCTGCTGCCAGGGCCAGACATGTGATTGGCTAGTTGGACTTTGTGTTGCTCAGGATGGAGGGTTTGTCCAGCTGGCAGGATTTATCTTATCTCATCATGCACCAGTGACTCCATTGGTCGATTTGCTGCCTGCGGTCAGCCTACAAATGCAATTCTGAATTAGTAGAAGAAACATCAGGTTAAAAGACAGTTTTGCTGAGGTTTCAAAAGTTTTTGTCATTTAAGCACCATATGAATATCTGTTTTCATCATTCCATGCCAGGTCGTTCTCACCACAAAGACGGCCGACGAGGACATCAGTACTCAGTACACTCTTGACCTCACTGGAAAGGTCATCTCCCAGAAGCTCTCTCACCTTGGCCAAGGTTGGACAACAGGATTATCCTCCTGACAGTATTTTTAGATTACACTTGGCGAATCCTCCCGTTTTGTATTTGTCAGCAGCTGAACTCCATAGATTGTGTAAATGTGATGTGATCACGACCATTCTGTGACCTAAGTTGAGCTATTTCTTCAGGTACCACAGTGTGTGTGGTGAAACTTTTCAAGAACCTGCCTGTGAGGAGGCAGTTCTATTCCAATACCAAGAAGTGTAAAGAGGAGCTGAAGAAAGTGCAGGACTTGTTGATAGCCTATGCTATCATCAAACCAGAGCTAAGAGTCACATTCACTCACAACAAGGTACAGTACACCCCGACTACCACAAGTCTACCTGTTGGAAATGCATGGGAATAACTGTCCACACCGGCATCTATGTTAAATATGCCAGGCTACTAAAAAGTAGATGTTGAAAGCTGATTGGTGCATTTCGACGAGCTGACTGGTGTGTCACTTTCAAATTTGTTCTGAATTATTTTCATTCTCAGAGCATTAGTATGTCAGAAGTTACACTCTACCACCATATATTTATTTAACAAATGCATATCTTTTGCATATCAACACAATTGGTGGATGCAGAGATGGTCTTTCTCTCTCACCATCCAAAACACAGTGTTGTGTGATGGGGGATTTGTGGTATATCTGCCCCATCAGCCTAGCATTTATTGCAGACAATAAATTAAACTGGGCAGGAGTGAGAAATATACAAATTCTTATGGACAAATTGGAATTTTACTAATGTTCAGTAGCATTTGAATGAATGTCCTCACCAAAACAAGTCTTATAACCTCTTAGATTATCACTCTGTGTTACTCAAAGGATATGGATTTGATTCTCAGCTAGGGAGCTGCTGTTGTACCCTTGAGCAAGGTAGTTAACCTGAGTTGCTTTCGTAAATATTCAGCTGTTTAAATGGACTTCAAATTGATTGTGGATGTAAAAATGTAGTCTAAGTCCCTTTGGATAAGCGCGTCCTCTTACATGCTAATTCACTTCAGCAGTGCTGGAGTACAAGAGTGCAACTCCAGTGCCCTTTTACACACAGAAATCATTTTCACCACAAGGTGTCCTCATCCACCAGAAAATCTTACACAATTAACCTGTGAATCTACCAAACAAACCTTTATTTAATTATTGTTCAAGTGCTAAATACTGACTTATTTGTCATTTATAATGTTCATAGCTGTGTAATGTTTTCAGTATTTTTTTTATGAACTCTATTTTACAGTTTGCAATGAAAATTGTGAACATAATTCTAAACAGTTAAATATAATTAAAATTGCATTATGTCAGACTTGGGAGATTAAGCTGTGTGGCCATTTTATAAAAGAATGTAAGACAGCAGCAGTTTATTTGCCCAGAAATAGTTAGGGTACTCACAGCACCGTTCCTCACTTTTTAGACACGTGTGGAAAAAGGGGGTATTTTTCCATGGTTTATCACAGCGCTTCTGGAAAGTGCGCTTTGAAGTAGAAGACAAGGAAGTAGCTCAAAATAGCCTAAGAATTCTGTGAGATTCCTTGTTCCACGGTGCCTAGCGGGGTTCACGTTCTTCACCCCTGCAGCTCGCTGTCAAAGCCGGTTTTGCCCGAGCATTGGTTCATTTCACAGTGCATTCGCATGGGTTCACTGTGTGTGTGTGTGTGTGTGTGTGTGTGTGTGTCTGTCTGTGTGTGTGTGCGTGTGTGTGTGTACACGTGCATGCGTGCGTGCGAGCGAGAGAATTTAGCAAAAGCTGGAAGGAGAAATTTTCCCCAGCCCCACAGCCCCACTGTTTCTATTAAGAAGATTCTGTGGTCTGAATGGACATTCTCATGGCCTGGTGTGAACACCTTGTACCTGAGTTGCAAGGCTTTAGGCAGGAACATTGCAGCGCCAGGCTGCATGTACAATGCGTTGAAAAGTACAGCGACGGGGGGCTGACGGAGGGGAGAGGGAGCCGGGTGGCATGTTACTCCCCGTTTCATTCTAATAGCACTCACAGACACATATCCTGTATCACAAACTTTGCACTTAAGCCTGGGTCTGATTTCATAGCTTCTCCCTTTACACTTAGGAGATTGAGTATTTCATTGCAGATATTCATGTTATGGGCTGCATACTTTCAGAAATCAACACCACTGGATATACGTTTGCTTGTAGGAGCACCAATGACAGATACACTCTTAGGTGTTAAAATGTATATCCCCATCTGCAGGTACTAATGGTCACATAGACCTTCCAGGATAAATAATGAATCATGAGGCTGCCCCACCTCAGAGAGTGGATTTGACAAAAGCATAATCGTGGAGAATCTGGTGTCAGAAAATGACCGTAACATTTGTGGGGGTGAATGGACGGGCTCTGATCTGGTGCAGGGTGGATGCTTGCTGGCACGTAATCCTGCAGGTGGCTCTTATTTAACAGATCTTATTTTAGGATTGGAACAAAAAAACAAAAAAATCCTTGACCTGTTTTCGCGTGCGATTTCAGGCGGTTGTCTGGCAGAAACCCAGGGTGTCCGATCACAGAAGGGCCCTCTTGGCAGCGCTCGGTACGGCGCCCACCGCCAACCTGCTCCCCCTCCAGCATCGCCACCAGCAACCACAGGTCAGTGAAAGGCCACCTCCTAGAACTGGCAAATAAATTCCTTCTCAGCGCTTTACGCATATGCCTTATAAAGCACAACATCGCTGTAATTCCATATACTGGGCGGGGTAACACCCGCAGTCTTTGCCCGTGTCAAAGGTGTATGTAACCAAAGCTGCAACATTTCACACGCGTGTAGGAAAACCGTGCTTGTCCATCAACAGTTGTGAAGCATGAGCAGGAATGTGGTGCATTATGAATCTGTTTCATAAAGAATATATGTAACTCCTTTAATATGCCATTTGTGGTCTCGGCCCTGACATGTCCCTCATCGTGGCATACACAGAGGCATCACGTGCCTTACCACAGAGCAGGTCCAGCTGAGCAATAGGTGAGAAAGTGAAAAAGGCCACATGGTGGAACGCTGATAGAACTGGTTCTGGAACCATCCCAGTGTGTTGCCTGCCTAACAGACACGGCACTAGTCAAGGTGCCGGTTGTGCTCTGTTAATATTTAATACATTCATTATTCAGTTTTAGCACAGCCATTCCATCCAACTACTTGCTTTTGCATTTTCTGACATTTCCACAGTTTGTTATTTCAATATTTTTAATTGGTTTCATGACCAATATTAGAAAATGAAGGCAATGCATTGCGCAGTAGTGTACCGGACCAGCTCTTACGAAGGTTACAGCCTCTAACTCCTGTGTTGTGATGACTCATTATTAGCAATAATTGTATTACAAGTGCCCAGTCAATAGGGGGCCTTCCTTCCAGAAGAGCTGGTGAAAATGTGCTTTTATAAACCTCAAGCTTTGTCATATTGTGTGGGTAATTCTGGCCACATAGTGTTAGTATTGAATACTTTATTATCTAATATGCATAATTGGCTCTTTGACTGTGATAGGCGACAGTGTAGTGTAGTACATATAGTACATGGTTTGTAACTCAACTGGGCTTGTTACTCAAAGGTTGTGGTTTAGATTCCCAGCTGGAATGCTGCTGGTTATACCCTTGAATAAGGTGTATATCCTGAATTGCCTAAGTAAAATATCCAGCTTTGCGAGACCCAAATGTAATGTAATGATTTAGTCAAATGGACACGTGTGCAGTGTAGCTAGCTGAGAGTGGCCTCTCTTGGTCCAGTCACAATCCTGCCATTCTGCAATCAACAAGAAAGCATTTTCACTGAGACCCAACTGAGAAGAAATCCAGCTTCGGTATCAAGTGGCACATGAACTCAATTCACCATTCTCTCATGGTTTAATTGTATTATAACAACATTTAAGTTGTTTTTGGCACAAACCCTTTCATGGACATCCTATTTAACTGTTGGGAATCAAACCATTCCTATAGACTAGAGGATACAATTTCTGCTTTTAGTATGAGAAATGTGCTATTTAACTGTCCTTGAAATGACTTGGCCTTTTAATTTCCCCCTGAATAAGATGCTATAATAAAGCTGCATAAAGTGGTTTTTCCTGATTGGCTGCTTTAAAGCAGTATGTAAAGCCCTATTTAACAGCCATTAGCTGCCCAATTATTTATTTATATTTTTTTTTACAATTGTGTCACAGGACACTGACCAGCAAAGCCAGAACCCAGATACAAATGCAGCACTAAATTAGAAGGGACTGCATGGACTGTGGTGCATGTGGATGTGTAGCTATCATAGGGACACAGCTGGCACACAAACGTACGCCCCCCTCCCCCCCTGCAATGCTGGCACCAAGCTGACCCCCTACAGGCCTGGCAGAGTATCCCATCTGCGGCATGAGCCCTGTGAGCACAGCGTCACCACAGGAGCCTGAGAAAAGGGCCCAAAATCCTGAACCCTAAATGACCGTGAGCATAGTGTAACCTCTACAAGACCTGCTGCTCTCTGTCCTGTTGTACATTGTGTACATGAAGTTATTTAGTCCTCCTTTCTCTCTCTCACCCTCTCTCCCTCTCGCTGGCATTTGTAGAGAAGAATTAATAATTTTTGTCACATGAACTTTTGGGACTGGTCGTAATTGTGTTTCCGGAAAAGTGTCAGCTGGGTCACGGCAGGTCATGAGGGCGGGCTACCTGCGGGGCCGTGCTCTGCTAATGGGTTCCCACACATGCACATTCGAGCAACGTAGCAACACTGGAGCTACATTTTGATTAAGATGACCTCTGTCCTCCGGCTTCCCGGGAAAATATGCGTGATTCTCTCTTTGGCCAAAGCTTAACAATCACGGAATCCATCCTGTGATTGTCCAGTGGCCTCCCTCTGCTCAGTGCAGGAGCCAGTGCCACAGTGGAACAAAATATGACACCTTCTATTCCAGGTCAGGAATCAGGGCTGTGGCCAGCGAAAGTGATATTCATGACGTTAAGACGGCCGAAGAGGCTAGTGCACGATAGCACACTTCTAGGAAACCCGCTATAACCAACATTACAATGTGTTTATCTTAATTTAACAATTAAAAGTGATTAATATTTGGGGACAAACGGGTAGCGTACCGTCAATGATTCAAAAACTAAGGAGATGCTCTGAAAAGATTAGAAACCGGAACTCATTCATTAAAAAGTGAAATTGTTGGAGTGCTGCATTATGGAAGCTCAAGCACCGGTTTGGTCTGTTCATAATACTGCATGATGGGATACCGAACAGCGGAGAATTCTCTCCAGCACTGCCCGCCTGACACTTCATAGATACCATCCGTCATATGATACCTACAGTATACACACACACACACACACACACACACACACACACACACACACACACACACACACACACACACACACACCAGGGCCATACAGAGACCTTTTGAGGGGCAGGTGCTCAACTGCAAGTGAGAAAAGGGCACACTAACCTAGGAAAACGGGTTAACTGACACCCGGTCATTGTACGGAATATATTTTACCGAAATGAGTGACTGAAAATTAATGACAGCAACAATAAAAATTACGTTATTGTTATTGTTTAGTTGTTATTATTGCGCTGTCCTGTTTCCTTGTTATGGGAGCGGGGTTGAAGGTGGGGCCCAGCACGGGGGTGGTTCTGTGTGAACGCATTCTGAATAATGGCCCTCTTTCACGGGACCACATCACCTGTGCTGCAGTAATTGAAAATGTTGTAATGGCAAAGTGTACGTCATGCAAAAACGGCCATTGTAAATGTTACAATACCAGTAATTCAAGTTCATTAAAACTCCAATTAAAAATGCCCTCTTGCCTCCCAACTGCCAAGCTTGTTAATTTAACATTGTATGCTCCCGTTATACAGGGCAGGGTGGGTTCATTTAGTAATTTGGAGCCATTTGGAAACTCACTGGTGTTTACAGCGTGTTGCCAACAGAAAAGGTTTTCATTGCAGATTTTAACAGCTTGGTAACAGCATCATTGGTAGAGGAAGACACACCTCCTATGATTGTGTTCTGAGAACGTAATTACTTGCTAATATGGGCACCAACAGTAGACAGTGTGTGATTTATTTGTTTTGAAAATACCCATGTGGCTGGTAAGACACGATGACATTTTGGTTGTAAAAGGTGGAACAATCCAAGGCTTGGACATGAATAAATATCTACAGTATTTATTATATGCAGTATTATACAGTATATATACAGTATTTTTTTATTATTATATAATATCTGAATATTAAGTGTGGTTATTATTTAGAAAAATTTGTATACATTGGTTGAAGTCAATAGACATGTTTGGCACAAACTACATTGGATCTAGTGACTCTAATATATTAAACAGTACTTTTCTATGGACAGTATTGTTGACATGTTTGGTTTTTATGTTTCTAGATTGCAATTGATGGATACTTTCCCAAGCCAGGCTCAGATGTTTCCATAATGAGCTCCAGTAGCTCTGATCGAACATTTATTTTTGTGAATGATCGACCCGTTCATGACAAAGATATTCTGAAGGTAGGTGAGATGGCTTTCCTGTGTGTGTTCTACACACACTGCCTTTCTGTGACAGTCTGTTTACTAGCGAGACTTCACAACCCATAATTTAGCTGTAGGTTACACATAACCCAACGTTCAGCTCTGCTTTACTGACCGACTGGCAGTCATTTTGACGGGATATCTTTTTCTCTTTCTCTCAGGTGGTCAAACAGCAGTACTGCTCGCAGTACAGTGGGGACTCTACTCATAGTCGCTATCCTACACTAATGATGTCTATAACCATTCCCGCATCCACTATTGATGTGAACCTCACACCCGACAAAACTCAAGTGATGCTCCATAACAAAGTAAATTAATTAATATTTTTTGGTCCCCAGTGGTCGTTTTTAGACAGTGTCCTTGCCCTTGAGGTGTCAACATTGAGTTATTTACATGAATGGATGCAGCAAATCCGTCCAGATAACGTCTCAGGGCTCAAGTCAGACCACTTCTCTAATACTCAGTTTGTCTCTCTGGAGGACACCTGCCAAATATGTAAAGCACAATGTCTAAAAAGCCCTGTCTTCAGAACGCAACTGATTAGTCTCTGATTTGCTTTTCAGTTATATTTGCTTCTATACAGTCCATTCCATTTACCATTTATTGAGAATTCATTTGTGTTGACTTTTGACTTTTTCAGGAAGCTGTGCTCTCAGCAATTGAGGCCATGCTCAGGAAACTGTACAGCCCACAGACCGATTCCGAATCTACCCCCCCAGATGATGCCGCATCCCCCGGGAGTACGAATCCCTCTGCCCAGGTCTCTGTTGTGTATGAAAATGGGGCTGATCCTGATAAAGAGCCTGTAATCACGCAACAGAAAACCGCCTTGCTTGAGGCCTCCCCTTGCTCTGCTGGAGTCCCTCCACCAGGGACATCAGATCTTTTCTCAGCAGTGCACAGCGAACCAGCCGGCGAATCAGATCTTTTCTCAGCAGTGCACAGCGAACCAGCCGGCGAATCATCTCTGAACAACTCCGCGAACACAAGCTCCTCTTCGTCTTCGGAAGACTGGGTGATAAACAAGAGCTTGTGCGAGCTTGACGCGAATCCGCCCCTGTTGAACGAAGATGTTCTCCTCGGTCACGCAGGGCTAACGGACCAGGCCTCTCCAGCTGGTCCAGACAGCCGGGAGGACCCAGGCAGTGGCATTGCAGGGATTTCGGCTGATAGCTGGAGTACGGGTCGAGCTTTCAGGGATGTCAACACAGGAGAACCCCTGGAGCCAGTGAAGATCCACCGGTCTGCTGAACCCTTCAGAGAAACTGAAATGGAGCCCAGGAAGAGCCCCTATAAAAAGACGCTGTCCAACGCGGTGACCGAGAAAATGACCAAGCTCGCGGCCTATGACATCATCAGCAGCCGCGTTGTGCGCCAGCCTATGTCCGCAAGTGCCATATTCCAACAGGAAATCAGACCCACAATTCTTCTGGAGAACCCAAAGGCGAGCCTAAAGGAAGTCACCGTCGCCATGGAAGAGCAATGGAAAAACCTCAAGGAGGAAGACAGGCAGAAGTGAGTTTCCAGATTGTACCGTCAAGGCAGTAATTTCCATTTGTTGGGATTCACTAGGTGAAAAAACATAGACCTGTCATATGAATGTGTAAAATGCAGTGTGGAAAACAGCTTGGCTTGTGCCTCTTTGTGCCCTGGAGAAAAACAGTTGAAATTAGGTTTTTTTTGTTTAGCAAAAAACTGCCTCTGTTGATTAGGTTTGATGATCAGTATTTTACACTGTAAAACAGGTATTCTGCATAATACGTTATTGTCCTTCAAAGTTGGCAGCATATTGTGCAGGCAATACTCGTCTTTGGTTTTGGTACAATCATGACAGTGATGATAAGTCATTTCCTGCATAATTAGTTATTTGAAACCAAAACGCCGCCCTCATAAATGTGATTAGGTGCACTGTGTCATCTTTTGTAAACCATATTTCCACATGCAATTTATATGCATGTTTTGTTATTAGTGTTGTTGACAACCTTGATAGAATTTCCCCTTTCGTGGGAAGGAAACGGATGCAGACGAGTATTAAATAACCATTTATATTAACCTAATAGATAATTCATGTTTTTGTGATGCGGGAAAGAGAAACCATGTCCTTCTCTTCTCATCCCAGCCTCATCCCTGAACATAGCCACTAAAATTAACATTTGTAAAATAGTTTAGAGTAGTTTCACCCTTGTGTGTGTTTTTCTACAGATGGAAAAAGTGTGTTGAGTGTGGCTTGTGACACAGTATTAAAGAGTGTGGAAACATGCTTCTGTTAGAGGTGTAGAGGTGCTGCACTGACCACACAGAGATCTGGCCTTACTCCTCAGGATTGTATTTTACACTCTGTTGAAAGTGGAAAGGATTCTTATACGGGACGTGTGTCCGCAAGTTCCTGGGACCCGTCTGTGGTTTCTGAGGTTCACGTGAACGAACTCTGAGGGACTTCGGAGGTTCCCGCAGACCCCTGTAAAAAGCCTGTCCAGGCCTCTCCAGCTCTTCAGCCCAGTGCAAAACACAGTGATTCTGTTATCATGCTTGTGTTGGTTAACGTATCGCAATAATGTTAAAATAAAGCCACTTGGGACTTTCTCCCCAGAACAGACTGGTCGAACAGTTTATAGTTGATCTCATTTGTGAATTCCGCCTGCCTCCGCTTGCACTGGCCGCTGGAGGGGACGATTGAACGTTTGTGATCACACACCAGCGATAACCAGAAGAACAGGTGCCTGCAGGCTGCCTACACACAAGCTGCTACTGATGAGTAAAACTCGTCTGGTGGACTGCAGATTGAGAAGACGCAGCGGCTGTCCGCACCGTCAAGTGCGATTGTCTCCACTGGTGCACGCTGATGGAGGGAGCTGCAGTGAAAGGGGGGGTTCAAGAATGACTTGCAGGAAGAAAAATTGCACATAAAAATATATATTTGCTGCTTCAGTTAATTATCCGCCAGACACCAGCAAAAGGTTAAATATCTTTCTCTGTCTCAAGAGAGCGGGCACATGATTTTTTTGTTTTCATGATTACTGTTGCCAGATTGCGCTTATCCACTACTCACCCTTTATATAAAGAATACGAGCTTCTGCTTTAGCGTGAAAACCTATTTGAAGTTATGATAAAGGCTTAATACAAAACTCCGCTCAACGGCAGAGATGCTGAATGTGTAATTACTTGGCGTGTGAAAACGATCAGGAGGCGGAAGGTCAGGACTGTCAGTTTTTACAGGACTCGACAGTTCAGTTTCCCCCCACAGGTAGCAGCTGTTTTTTATCTCTCCGCATTTTCTGCACGTTTTCTGCTGTATGATTTACTGCACGTCCCAAAGTACCACTCAGATTGACAAGAGTAATTTGAATGGAGACTCCACATGTGAATTGAGGATATTTAATTGGTTACAACCGGTGACCTTGTCACCAAAACCATTTTCCGTCAAGCCTGCAAAGTAATTAGCCTACCATTTGAATGTTCACGTAAGCAGCGATTTTCTACAAAAAGAACTGGGCTGCCAGAGTTTAGACCAAACAAATTGACTGAGCTTACAACCTGACTAAAAGACTACAGATTCGACAAATAAAAGCCATGGGAATTTTTGCATATTTGAGGTTTTGATGTGGAAATGCATGTTGCATGCATTGTCATTTGAGTTGATATTATGTAGGAGAGAGAATGTGTACGTATTCAAGTGACATTGGATAATCCAGTATGTCAGATAAATGTGTGTTGGTTATGTGGGATTATCTACATTTTTGTCTTTATGGATTAGTAAACAATGGGAGATTGCAAATGCATTCGAATTTAGTTGGTGCATTACATTTTTGACTGATTTAAGGGTAAAATTCCATATTATGAAATGTAATTTGTTAGTCCAAGTCCCCTGGACAAAATAAATATCTGAGCAGTTCTGTAGAAGACTAGAGATGTCCTTGATATTAGAGACCCATTCATACAGAATGGTAACATGGCACATAATTGTATATTCAGAGCTATTGTACAGGGGGTAGTGCTATGTTACAGTGAATGGGAGGGTTTAAAGTTAGGTGCTGGTATTCAGATGCAGGTTATTGTTGAATTATTGTGACACTTCCTGGGCGCTCGTTCTTTTCTGTAGGTACGAGGAGAGGGCTGAGAAGGACGCAAACCGTTACGACCTCCAAAGCAAACGGGCATCGGAGCGAGGTGCGCGGCCGAGCGAGCCGGAGAAGCGGTCGCAGGCCCTAAAACGCAAGGCTCCGCTCTCCAACCAGACGATTCTGGACCAGATGTTCGCGTCCCAGCCGGCGGGGAAGAGGAGCCCGGCAAAGCCCTGCAGACGGGTCCCCTTCAGTCTGGCTGCCCTGAGGGGGCGCCTCAGCCTCCCTTCGTGCGAGAGCGGCCCCGACCCCCAGCCTCTCAGGCTTGTAGAGCGTCTGCCGTCTCACGGGGCCTGGGTGGTTACGCGTGGCGGAAAGCTCTCGTTGTTCAGTCCGTCTCGGGTGGAGGAGGCCTTGCTGTTCAATCAGCTGTTGGAAAGGAATGTGCTTCCAACAGCACCCCTGGAGACCCCAATACTGTTAACAGATGGGTAATGTATCTCACACTCATATCTCTCTCTCTCTCTCTCTCAAACACACACACACTTTCTTTATTTACCACTCTCGCCTTGCATCTTTTAACCTCTCTATGTGGCTAATGACAATACAGTATTTCAGAAGTGCACAGTTCAGCTTCCCTTTATATACCAGTTTGAAGTGATTTTAACCCGCTGGCCACCTTCTATTGACTTACCAGAACTTACTTGTAGTAAACTGTTCAGTACATTTTTCTATTTATTTTTATGACCGAAGTGATGGGAAGGCCTGTCCATCATGTGTAATAATGATGTTACCTGTTCATCATAATTATGGCGTGTTCCCTAAATTACCTGCGTTACATCTGTGTTTCCCTTTAGTGTACTTGGTGGGGCAGAGTACACTACTGCACTCTGTAACATGGAGAAAGAATGTCCAGGAACCAGCGGAGAAAACTACTTCTCAGATCCCCGTCTTCTGTCAAACGGATTTCAAATTCGAATGATTGCGGGTTTGTGGAACTCAGATGTTCTCAGGCATGCTTAAGGACACCTTTTCTTTGCTCAAGAAAATGTACTATACAGATCCGGGAAAGCTATTGGTTTGTCGTAATGTTCATTTTAAAATTGACATTTTTATTTTACCAGAAAATTTGAAATTAATTCCAGACCCAAATTAGATATGTGCCAAATGATACTTATGGTATTAATAGTGATAATCCTCATTTTTCAGCGAGCCAAAGAAAGAATCGAGCTTTAGAAGAAAGGTGTACAAAATGGCAGTAATCTTGTGTTCTTGAACAGACATTTTTCTAGCTAGTGTTACTGTGATCCAAACCATTAATCCTTGCTAAATGTCTCATGGAAAATGTTTTAATGCATATCTATGTTTAAGTTTTGTATCGTACGTAGATAAACTGTGCATTGTGACATTGTGTAACATGAAATGACATGTTATTCTCTACTCGTATATAATACACAAAAAAGACAATTTTAACAGTCCACTTAGCAATTTACCAAATACTAGTAATATCAATATTCTTCTATAATCTTATAATTTGTTAATATCCATATTTGTGTATCATCTTACCAAGAACTTTTGGAGTCCCTGATTATTTTGTGGGGGAGGCCTGACATTTTGGGCAGAGCCTGTGATTAGATCATCAGGAGAGTAAATTGGTTTATAAGAAAGTGCTGCTCTGGCGTTTTGCTTTCCTCTGCAGCCCAGCTGGGTGCCCAGTTAAAGTGTGTTATATGACAGACTTGTTAAAAAGGGTTTAGCTATAAAAAGCAATGTACTTTTTTTATTATTTTTTTTAAACAATGTGACCGCGTTTATTTCTGGACATGTGACGGCACCCGAAAAGGTATAAAAGCTCTGATTGATTCTTTTTTTCATTGTGTTCACACAAGTGGAACATAAACCGACGGCTGTGTTCAGCACCTTTCGTTCTTTTGCTTTATTATTTTTCCTGATTCATGCTGTTAAAAGGTTTATTGTCCTGTTTGATTGAAAAAAGGTTGGGCCAATTGGACATCATTAATGTCATAGTTCACAAATGACTCAGAAATGTCAAACATCGGGGCTTGAATAAAAGGATTATGGGTAATTATTTCTGACAGAGTTGCTGTGTCACCGTGGGATTAGCGTTGCCGTTAAAAAGCTTCTCTGGCTCTGGGAAATGTCTCCATTACAAGGAAGGTAGTTTGATTTAACAGTATTTTTAACAAATGGGAAATTCTTTTACAACCAGAAACATTAGCTACACCATTCTACAAAAGTCCATCAAAGAGCATGTTAATAAAGTCCATTATAGTGCAGAATTGAGTCATTAAGTGTCTGTACAGGCCAAACTTTTTCTACAGGCTTAATAATGCTCACAGGAATTTGAAGCAAAGTGAGCAAGCTTATATCGTGCTTTGTTTTTTTGTGAAAAGTCAGGTTTTTCTCGATCGCTATATTTTGAAATATAACAGATTCTCTCTAGCCAGGGTATTGTTACTCTTTCTAATGCTGTAATTCACGCTTCGTCCTCAGCCAGTGTGACCTTATTTCTTCTTATTTTAAGGAAAACGGTCCTGTTTCCAGGTGGAAGTTGCTGCGAGGGTCAGCTCAGTCCAGTTTGGCTTGTGTTTGGGGTGGGGCGGGGGGAGCAGGGTGTTGCGATGAGGAGAATAGGCTGCCCACTGGTTTTATATGAGAGAAATTGGGAGAGCGAGCTCATCCGGAGAGCCTGGCCTGGGTGCCCCCATGGAGAGAGCAGGACAGGGTAGTTGCAGGACAGGGTGGTCATGCTGGGGGCACTGCTTTCTAGTGTCAGCAGAGACGCACAGGTTCGAAGGGAGGGAACAACAGTACCGTCACTAAGGAACAAAATGTCTTTTTGCACATTTATCAGCATTTTTTATGCGATCTATGTCCAGTACAAGAAAGAGAATGGCAGGGGAACTGTCGGCACTCGACTGGAACCTCTCCACACACACAGCCATTCTTCCTGGAAAGACCGGTGCTCGTAAACTATATTCTGGAGCCTTCTCCTACTTCTGCTTTTCTTTCCAGTATGTGAGAAAACTTTAAGAGTCCTTTAGCGCTCTATTTGGCCCAACGTTTGGTTTTGTTGGCTACTAACCCGGGTCACAAAGTCACAAATTACTTCTATATTATTCTTGCCTGGAGAATCCTGTGACTGCGTAGAGTGTATTAATCGTTAGTTTTTTGCTTTGCTTGGCCAGGGTCCCCGTCTACCGAGAGTCGTTTGGAAGTTGCCGGAATAGCTGACGGTGTGCCATTTCTTGATGTTGCGGACCTGAAGGAAATTTTGACCGCCGTAGTCGAACGGAATGCTACATCTGTGAGAGAGACCAGGCCGCTCAAAGTCATCAGCTACCTTCAGGTGTGCAAGTCCTCGCGCCTTTGAACCCGGCACCACACACTCCATAAAATTTTTGCTTTGTGTAAGTGCGCATTGGGAGAGGGCATGTTGTTTGGCTGTAACACGAACGCTATGTTTGGTTTCCCTGTGTGTGAGGGCTGGTGTGGCTGTGGCACTGACGCCATGTTTGTGAGGGCTGGTGTGGCTATGGCACTAACGCCGTGTTTGGTTTCCATGTTTGTGAGGGCTGGTGTGGCTGTGGCACTAACGCCGTGTTTGGTTTCCCTGTGTGTGAGGGCTGGTGTGGCTGTGGCACTGACGCCATGTTTGTGAGGGCTGGTGTGGCTCTGACACTAATGCCGTGTTTGGTTTCCCTGTGTGTGAGGGCTGGTGTGGCTGTGGCACTGACGCCATGTTTGTGAGGGCTGGTGTGGCTCTGACACTAACGCTGTGTTTGGTTTCCCTATGTGTGGGCTGGTGTGGTTTTGGCACTAACTCTGTGTTTGGTTTCTCTATGTGTGGGCTGGTGTGGTTGTGGCACTAACTCTGTGTTTGGTTTCTCTGTGTGGGCTGGTGTGGTTGTGGCACTAACGCCGTGTTTGGTTTCCCTATGTGTGGGCTGGTGTGGTTGTGGCACTAACTCTGTGTTTGGGTTCTCTGTGTGTGGGCTGGTGTGGTTGTGGCACTAACTCTGTGTTTGGTTTCTCTATGTGTGGGCTGGTGTGGTTGTGGCACTAACTCTGTGTTTGGTTTCTCTGTGCTGAAGGGGGAGGCAGTGCGGCGGACTCGGCGGCTCCCTCTCAGTCTCTCCGCAGAGGAGGTGAGGGACACTCTGTCCCGAATGGAACAGCAGCTGGGGGCCGGCTGCCAGACCTGCATCCACGGACGCCCTTTTTTTCACCATTTAATTGACATCCCCAAAGTGGAACAGGACGCCCTTGAGATCATGTCCAACAGTCATTAAAAAACCGAAACATGCTACTGGTCTGGGACGGGAGAATGCTGTACTATAGATATTGAGCTGTTTTTGTTTTCATTATTCTTACATGGTTTTCTTTGTTAATAGCATACATGCACTAATGGAATATTGAAGCAAATATATATTTATATTTTTCTAATTCGATGTCTGTCTGTACCTCAGATTTTGTATTTCCTTTACAGTCTTCCTCTGCTACTACTTTATATGCAAGTGTTTGTGTTTATAAAGGAAATATATACATGGTTGACAAATAACTTGACTGGTCTGTGTATGGTACTTCAGTATATTTTGTCATATCCTGTATAATGAACACTTGAAGATACAGTAGTCTTAATAATAATATTAAGAATGCAAATAAGGATAATAATGCCAAACTTCAGGAGGGTGGATCACTATCAAAGCTGATTCGCTCAGCACTGCAGCGTATTGCTCCTTTGCAGGGTTTAAAAAAAGATACCTGAAATATTTCTGTATTTATATTTTTATAGAAAAAAAGAGAGAAGAACAGTATCCCCTGCATGTTTAGTCTTGGCCTGTGCAGTCAGACGTTTTTGTTCAGGGCTCTTCTAATAAGGAGCACAGTGGTACCTGAGTGGCAGGGAGTGTGTGACTGGGTTCCTGCCGATTCTGCACCCGCTGGTTGCAGTGATTAGTTGAACGGGCGCCAAACATATCTTTATTTCCCATAATCCCCATGGCACGTAGCTCTGCGCTCTGCCTCAGCTGGGCAGGAGAACCTTCCGGGGAGCTTTGTGAGGAGGAGTGAAAGTGTTCCCGGCGCTCTGGTCTTTTCTGATGGAGTGACGTGCGCGTGGCCGCAAGGCCCTGGACGTTAAGTCTGGTGATTTCTGAGGCGGCTCTGCCGGTCCATAACCCATCACAGGTGAGAGTTGAGTGCCATGACTGAGCGCTTCTCAGATCCTGAGGAAGAGCGGCTCAATGCTGCGACCAGGTTTATATCACGTGAAGCTTCAGTCACTGCTTCACCGTTCTGGTTCAGTTTGAAACGAGGTTTTCAAAAAATAAGGATTTTGTGGTGACCTCTGTCAGAAAGCCATTGAACCACAAAATGTCATTTAGCACAGCTATAAATTCACTCCTCCAAGGAGCCCAATTTGCACCAATCCCCAGCGAGCATGGCCCACTGCATCGTGATTACACCAATCACCAGCGAGCGTAACCCACTGCCCCCTTTTTACACCAATCCCCAGCGAGTGTAACCCACTGCCCCCTTTTTAAACCAGCGAGCATAACCCACTGCACCCTTTTTACACCAATCACCAGTGAGCGTAACCCACTCCACTCCTTTTACACCAATCCCCAGCAAGTGTAACCCACTGCACCCTTTCTAAACCAGCAAGTATAACCCACTGCACCCTTTTTACACCAATCACCAGTGAGCATAACCCACTTCACTGTTTTCTACACCAATTACCACAGTGAGCATAACCCACTGTGCCCTTTTTACACCAATCACCAGCAAACATATCTGTCATGCCCATAAGGTGAAATACTGTAAGTTGCTAAGCTGTCAGCCGAAGTCACAGTGAGGGCTGGAGATTCCGGGAAGAGCTGCGCCCCACAAACGTGGGCTGTTACAGTGTGTGATCGGGCCCACATGATGCTTACACAAGCGTTCATCGGGGTAGGGGGCGTTTGGAGAGGTGCACATTTTTCCAGTCATTTTATTTAAAAACCAAAAGCCTTCCCAAGGAGACGTGACTAAATGTCCATATTCCGTGGAATAATAAAAACCTGTGGAAAAATGTATCTAATTCTGGGTAGAAATGTGAAGCTCACTAACAGAGCTCTAAAAGCAATGTTCTCTGCATGAATGAGCTGTAGCTCTCTGAACAATATTCAGCATTCAATAGGGCAATATTCTATACTTTTTATTTTTCTTGGCAAATAAAATTGATCAAAACCCGTACCTTTACAATATAGTTAACATTAAAATGAACTGTTAAAAGTCGCTAAATGTTGAACGGAATTCTCTCAAAGCTCAAAACATTGTGCACTCCAATGAATCGTGGAACTGTGCACTCCAGAGAATACTGGCCAGAGCAGTAAATTCAGATTTAATAATGCTTTAGATATTGGTTAGGTTACACTGTAAAAATATGATGTTGAAAATACATTTTATATTTTGCATTGTAATGTTTCTTTCAAAGTGCAGCAATGAACAAGTTTTTATTGTAAGCAGCTTGTTTCAAACAAAGGTTGTATTAGCTGTATATAATACATGTCCCGTGATATAGAATAATATGTCCCATGATTGTTATGACACACATTCTTGCAAGACATCAAGCTTGCCAAACTAAGTGACAATAGTGTTTTGCTAAATAGCCACTTTATTACCTGATATTACTATAGCTGGACGCAAAATCCAAATTAATAAGTAACTACAATGTCAAATGGACACTTACTTTAATGGCTTGTATTACTGAAAACAGTAAGCCATATTAGCATTTTAGATATTTGTATTCTGAAGAGGAAACCACCAGACAACCACAGCTCAGTCTGTTTACTAAGTGCCCTGGTCACAGTATGATGATGTCACAGTGTGCGCCAGAAAGGTGCCTCGGTTCCTTTGTATACTGTCTACTTTCCTGAGGAAGTGAGTTCAAACCTGAGATGGCAGCTCCCACTATGATGTCCACCTGTACAGTTTCCCTGGGTTTCATCATCATACAGCCCCTGTCATTCCCAACTTGTGCTTTGAATAAAAATCACCTAATTGTGTCCTTCAATGACACAATAGTATTAGTTGAAAGCTAAATGGGGAGTGTAGCTATGCATTGTGCAGAAAAACTGATTTAAAAGCTTTGAGGCCTTGTAACATTTGAAAGACACACTGCATTTCCAGCTAGCTTTAGCACCAAGTTATGAATTTTTGGGAAGTATGAATCTAAAATCTGACAAGAAAGTGAAGCTACACTCATTTCTTTATTTATTTATTGGTCTGCATTATGTTTTAACGTTTAAGCTACTAGAAAGCGATTCCCTTTCCCAGAACTCCAGAAGCAGATGCTCTATGTTAATCACCGGTAGTGTGAATTTGGCTTTGTAATCATGGTTGAACCTGCTGGCGTTTTTGAACAGAAGCCACCACTGCCTGGGCTTCAGGAAAACCTGCCCAGCACAGCTTAGGTGAAGCCTGCAATTAAAAGTGATTGTTTCCAGCTCCCAGCTTAGCAGGGCCTACTTTGAAGTAGGAAATGGCAGTTAGGGTTTAAACAGTGACAGTTTTTTTAAAGGTATATCAGTCTTTCTAGGTAGTGCATGAGGAGCACTCTCAACTATAAGGCTACAAAGCCAGCGAATCAAAAGCTGTTTGCCAGTGTGCCGCCATCTTGACAGGAGCAGGTGCCAGGATGCGGGAGCATGAATCGAGTGCTTGGCATCAGGTGCTGCCAACAGCCCACAGATTTCTTGAGGGTTTTCAAAGGTTTTCATCAAGTGGTCAGGTGATCTTGAAGAACACATGCTCAGCATTTGATTGATGGCCTAATTTGGGGGTATAAATATGAGATGAGAGACTAAGGGACCCCCCAGGGGCGTGATCGAGCGCACTGACCCACACCGGTGTGGAGTTAAATTGTAGGGTGAGTGCAGGATCAGGTAGAGGTTTCGGGAACAGTCTCAAGGGTGGGAGGTCTGCCCAGGCCTTATAAGGGCGGTTCTGGTTCCTCTGGGCTGTGGTTGGCTGTGGGCCGGAACGCTGTGCCCGCTCGCCAGCTCTAAGTGCATAGATTGACGTATAGAGTGATTTCATCAGCACTGTGCTGTCATGCTGTAAATGACCTGCTGCTCTGGGAATTCAGCAGAAGGGGATGAGTCCAGTTCTGGCCCGGTTCTGGCCTGGAGCCTGGCTGCCAAAGCCATGTGCCATGTGAGTGGTAATACAGTTTGCTGGCCCCCTGCCTCCATGCTGACATACCTATAGTAGTGCTGATGTAAGTGCAAAATTAACATTTAACGATGACTTCACTAATCTTGCTATGACACCATGTTCCCAACAAACTGCACGCCTAACGTTCATCTTTGGCTCTGGATTTTTTTATTATTGGACCAGAAACGGCAGTGGAGCGGTCCAGTAAGGGAGCCGCTGCCTGTTTTATGATTATTGAAAAACTACCCAATAAGATTTATTAAAATAGTGAGGGGTAATCTGTAGTGTTACTGCCTTTTCTTACGGCTGCTCTACTTTACAAAAAAAAGGGTGCGTTGTAATGAAACGACTCACGGCAGGTGATTTGAATGACAGATGGTAAAATAAATCCTAGGTGACCTTTTCAACTGACTGGTCACATGGTCAAAGACGATCACCTGTTAATCCCCCTAATAACCCTCATATGTGCCATGTGCTGTTTGCCCCAGGCGAACATGTGCTGCTGTGGTATGATGTGAAACATGTACTCCCTTATCCTACACTAGGGCTGCGAAGGAACGGGGCTCTGGGAGAATGTGGAGCACGTACTCCCCGTCCCGCGTTAGGACAGGGCGCAGTTGTTTACTGGAGTGGAGGCGCATGCTGGTTCCCCACAGAACCTGGACCTGAGGCACTTTTAGACCTGGAAGCTAATAAGGGCACTGAGCACCGACCTGCAGTAAGTACAGTAGTGTAATAAGGCGTGTCCTGAGCTTTAGTTCACTTGTATTACGGAGTTTTTACAAGGTGTTGACTGGGACGTGTCTGTTTCTGCACAGGTACAGTACATCAGCTGTTGCACCATTATACATCCATCCATCCATTATCATCCGTCAGTATCTCGGTGGTGGTAGAGGCGAGTTTCCCCCTCATCATTGTAAAGCGCTTTGAGTCGCCAGCCAGTGAGAAAAGCATTATTATTATTATTATTAACCCGCTTATTCCAGCATGTATTGGGCGAGAGGCAGGAATATCCCCTGTACAGTTGCCAATCCATCACAGGGCACACACACCATTCACTCACACAATCATACCTACGGGCAATTTAGAAGTCTGTAATTAACTTAACCTGTATGCCTTTGGACTGTGGGAGGAAACCAGAGTACCCAGAGGAAACGGACATGGACACGGGGAAACCCTGGCCTGGATTCGAACCCTGGACCTGGACCTTCTTGCTGTGAGGCAACAGTGCTATCCACTGCACCACAGAATGTTTTTATGATAATTAAAATAATTCAATGAATAAACTGGTCAATGTAGTGAGAGTTGCCTGATAGATATTGAAATGTGTTCAAAGGCTAGCGCCAAACACAACCCCACCCCTAATGCAGACTATTCATTCACCACTGGCTGCGGCCGCTGGCTCACAAAGGCCGCCACATTAAGCACATGACGTTTTGAGAATTCTTCACAAACATGTGCATTACTGTGGAAACGTGTAATACTGTGCAAACACATGCATGACTGTGCATTAGCACATGAACAAGTACATCGCCAGATAACAAACCGTTACCGTAGGTTTGCTCTTCTGTAACTTGTGCCCTACATGTGTGGGAATCTGACCTCATGGTCAGAATCAAAAGTGCAAAGCTCTCAACCATCTTGATCACCCAGAGGGTACATTCAATTATCTGTCAAGAGTCTTAAATTAATGTAGGCTGAAGCAACTGGCACAGTTTAGGGTGCAGGAATGGAATGTGGATACAGTGAGCCGCCAAAATAGCCAAACTATTCCAAGGTTGATTTTAGTGAGGTTCAATTAAATTTAAAGTTAGAAGCTACTGCACTGTAGCTTGTTTAATCAGAAATCGCAGCCTGAGTTTTTATCTTGCTTTTTCATTTTCAGAATGTAGCAGAATTTATGTTCAATTTTTTGTTTATACTAAAAAAAAAAGTCAGGAGGGGATGCATCTGTGCACATATGCAAACCCCCGAATGCCCCCCGAATCGAATGCCCACCCAGCGAATGAATGCCCCCCCACTGAATGAATGCCTCCCATGAATGAATGCCCCCCCCCCAGTGAATTCATGCCCTCCACTGAATGACCGCCCCAAAATGAATGCCTCCTCACTCAATGAATACCCCCTCATGCAACTGCTGGCAGAAGCTTAGTTTATTTAATAAGTCATTGGAAAAGACTGGAAACACAGATGCTCCTATGCTTGGTTTTTGTGTTTAAGCAAATTCATATTTCCCGTACAGTTTCTCGTGATTTTGAACAATTTACTCTGTTTGGACGTGACTGTAGAGGGCTGTAACTGTCAGAGGAATGGATTAGAGATATTTATGATCGTTGCACTCCAATGTCTGTCCCTGCTTTTGCTGGTGCGCAGAGAAATATGAAATGTTTCTGACAGCTAAGGAGACTGCAGGAACTCTCACTGATCCCACCTCGTCCCTACAATGATTCAGGAACAGGACGTGTTTGCAGATGTTGTGAAAAGTCAAGTCTTGAATGTCAATGAAAATTATTAAATGGACGTAACAGATTGACTGTGTTTAATAGCACATCCCCCAAAGATTTGGATTTTGGAAATGACCATTTTCCCCTCCTGGTCCTGGTGTTCTACTTGAAGAAACCTCTGTCCAGAATACTGTAGTCAGAATAGTTAAGTGATAAATGATGCCAACACTACAGGTGCTACTTTTTCAGACATTCACCAACTCTAAGACAGAAAGACTAGGCGATAATTAGTCTGTAATTAAGTTGTTTATCAAAAATGTACCTGTAAACGACTGATGTGAAGCATTGCTTGATTAGTACTACGGGCGGCGGGTGTAGTATAATGGTTAAGGAGCTGGACTTGTAACTGAAAGGTTGCAGGTTCGATTCCCAGGTAGGACACTGCCGTTGTACCCTTGAGCAAGGTACTTAACCTGAATTGCTTCAGTATATATCCAGCTGTATGAATGGATAAATGTAATAAGACGTTGTGTAAGTCGCTCTGGATAAGAGTGTCTGCTAAATACCTATAATGTAATGTAATGTACTAGGAGGATTCTGGGAAAACCAGTTTTGTGATTTCAGTTATGTTGGTCGGGCAGTAGGGCCATAGTGATGCAGCTGCACCTGTTGAGCAGCACGTGAAGCAACGTCCTCTGACCAGTGTCTGTGCGAACTGCAGCGCGATAAGAGGCGACAGTTGACATTGCATGCCTCGGATGAGAAGGTGACAGCACATGCCCGGACGAAACCCACTGGGACACGGGAAAAACATTCAAACTCCACACAGAGACGCCCCTGGCCAGGATTCAAACCCAGGATCTTCTTGCTGTGAGGCAACAGTGCTCACAGTCAGTCAGTGTAACCATTGACAACATGGTGTATGTTGAATTTCTGGTAGCAGCAATTCTCTCACAATGGTTGATTTGCCCTTTTAAAACAAATTTAACAGGCAGTTATACTCATATTCAGTTGGTTAATCGAACCAGTACAGCATAGTCCAACCATGCTGCAGCCTCAGGGTATATCACACTCAGTCCTGAAAGACTTCAATAAAATATCAATTGAACAAATACCCAAATACAGTAAATACATGGTGTTTACCTGCTTATTACCACATCCATGTTCCCAAGAGGAAGAAACCTATTGATTTAGGTAACCCCATGACTTTTCCTCCAGCACCACCATCAGGCACTATTTTCAGTCGGCGCAGTTGTACACCAAGAATCAGGGGTTCACGCCTCTGGTCCTGCCAGATTTGAGTATGGCCTTGAGGGAGTGGCAATTGGCGGCCACTCCCGGGGTGGGGGGAGGGACTCGGCGAGAATCGTCAGTTGGGCGAGTTGGAATCGCAGTCAGGAGCTCGGGGAGTCACACCCTGAAGAGGACATGGCACTGTCCTTCCTACTACTGGCTGACGGGTTGTGTAGCGGCGAATTCTCAAGCGGATGCTCCACGGGGGAGTTGAATAACATAGGGTACAATTGGCTAACAAATTGGGAAAAATACTGAAAGAAATCTGAAACTATTTTGTTAATAAAAGTAATGGCCAGCTTGCCATGAAATTTGCTGTACACATTTATGTTTCCAAGATGAAGAAGCCTATTGATTTTGGTGACCCTGTGACCTTTTTTCTAGCGCCACCATCAGGCCATATTTTCAATTTGTGATCGATGTAGCTCAAAAAGTAATGGCCGGCTTGCCATGAAATTTGCTGTGTACATTAATTTTCCCAAGAGGATGAAACCTTTTGATTTTGGTAACACCATGACCTTTCATCTAGTGCCACCATCAGGCCACACATATCTCAAAAAGTAATATTCATGTGAGAGGAGATTGGTGCACCTTGACAAAAGTCTACACTCTACTGAGTGCATTTTTCTAGTTAAGAGTGGTTATCTGCTGTTACAATAATCATTTGAATGACCTCTTGAACTGTAAAAATAAATCACCCCAATTCTGTCATTTCCTTTTCAGCATCAGTACCAGACAGAGTGAAATATGTGGTCACTCATCTGTGCCATTAAGATGACATGACACTATGGAGGACTTCCTGTAAGGAGCTGCTGTCCCAAGTCCAAAGAACACCTGGTTTATCCACTTAGACCTTCTGCAGTATGTTAAGAAAATAATGTGATGAACCCTGTAAAACAAACAAACAGAAATAAAGCTTGTGTCCAGTAAAACTGATTGATAGGATGTCATGGGGCAGCCAGGCCTTGCTCAGTGGCAGATGGCTTGTTAAAGTGCACAGTATATTTCCATATCTTAAACATGCCCCCCCTACCCCCTTTGGTTTAGAATGTAATTTACTGCATTATATATTTGCAGGGTAAGCGCCGTTTGGGGAAAGGTACGCAGATTCTTCCTGAGTGAAAAAACAAGCCTGTGATGGACAGGTCCCATGCTCCGGCCTTCTGGGAGTGCTGTTCCTGCAGCTGTCCGCCCTCCAGCTCTTCTCCGGACCGGAACTGGGCTTTCACCAAACACCTCTCGCTTGGGCCCTTCTGTCCCCCTGCCGTTCTCCATATCACAATCATTCCAATGTGCCTGGCGGAATGAGCTTATGACTTCTCCACTGTTGGGCGGACAGACTACGGGGTGCATATGTACACGCGGGAAAATATTTCAGCCTTCTTGGCCAGCTGGCTGCCGTGCACTGAGAGGAGGCTGTAAGTGGCCCTGATGCTGTTTCTCCATCAGCCAGTCTGTTTAGTCAAGTGGATGCTTTAAGCCACCTTTCCCTGACACCTCCAGGGAGAGCAGCTCACACCACACATCCTGTGAGTGCAGACCTGAATGACTGTTTGGCTTTGTTTTTAAACCGGCAAAAACCCCTCTCCTTTACTTTGACGTGTCCGCACAACAGGGTCTCATGAAGGACTACGTGTCCCGGGTGTCAGTCGAGTCTTTTTTGTGGAGTTTTGCCTGTGCTTCTGTGCTGAGATGGTGTTGGTCAGGTGTTGCAGAACACTACCCCTCCCTCTCCAATCTAGCTCTTGGCAGAATGTGGAGCACCCTGCCTCCCCCCCCCCCCTCCCCCTCTGACCCCTCTGCAATGGGACAGGCACATGTTCCAGATCCGGGGGGGGGGGGGGGACCCAACCTCCCGAGGCAGCTCCGCTCTCTCGGAAGCCACTTCCTCACCTGTGGAGTTGGGGAATGTGCTGGCAGCTGCTGCAGTGCGGAAACGGACGCCGTTTCACTCCACAGATGGAACAATACTCATCCTCCACTGCTTCTGTTTATCAAGCACAAACAAACCTGCATTTCCACATCAGCTAAAAAACACACCATTCCCTCCGAGGCCCAAAAAGCAAATCAGCCCCCAATCCCCTCTCTATGAAAATGCAGGCTTCTACGTCGCTGGCCGTTACCTCGCTGTCTTCAAGTAAACTGCTGTCATTTTTAGCCTGTGTTACCCAATTCATGAAGCAGTTTCCCTCCAGAAACTCAGTGATCTAGTGTATATCTGTATATGTATATATGTATATCTGTATATTTTACCTCACCGCCTACAGTCCAGAGGTAAAATAAATATCCAATTAAAATGAACCTAACTTGCCTAGAACCTTATCACCAAAGTATATAATTGATGATTGATAATGATTTTTTTAACGGACAGTCCACCCTTTCGTATTTTCTGCTTTATTTTTTTGAAAAGGGGGAAAGCAGAGAGGCTAATAGATGGAGAGGGGATGACAGTGCAGAAAATGCCACAGCAGGGATCAGACCCCATGAGCACAATGGGGTTCATATATAGCTTGAGAGTCGGCCACCTTACAGGCTGCACCACACATCCCTCCTGAGTAACTGCTATTTTAACTATTTTACTTTCCAGGAGAAGACATGGTATAATCAGACAATATGTTCCTACACTACTTATATTATGATGCCCTTGCTGTAATATATCCTTATTTACATACGATCATGTGTAAAAGACCTTTTCATCACACCTCCAGGAATCCTGAATGGTCATCATGGCAGTAGTCCAACTCAGAGAAAGAAAGGAAGTAGCTCTCAGTAGTTTTCAGGTTGCCCTCTATTGGAGGAAAGAGGAAGTAGCCAATATTCATTTTGTCACCTCTTCCCACTGCTCTCAGCGAATGATTCAGCCTGTCGTTTTTCCAGGCATACCTCTTTGATGAATGTGTGATTAGAAATGAATGATAAGTTTTCCAATGAGTGAATTCCATCCAAGTTATGCTTTCTAAAATTTCTCATGTTTGCAACATATTTCAAAATAAGTAACCGTTTTGACAATAGGAGAGAAGTTGACAGCAGTGGGTTCTAAGCCAAAATTGGTCTTTATGATTTCCAGTTTGAATGTTTTCTCATTAAATTAGTCCACCTCTTGGGTATACATTAATTAAAGATGACTCTGAAATGACCCAGTTCTAGAATGAAGTTCAGTAAATTTCTTGCTAGAATTTTAATACAGGGCAAAAATAGCTGGCTTAATCACTTTTTCAAATTAAACTTGTAACATACATTGACGGGAGCTCAAGTTAAACCATCATCATAAAATATTCTGCAACCCTCTCCCCCTTTATTCTTCAGTACAAATGACCACAGCAAATAAGGAACAGACTTTTAGGAATTTAGAATGTGTTCACACACATCCAATGCAGTTATCCTCCACAGTAAAGCACAGTACAAACTGTGCTGTGAAATTTCTCCATCGAAAATAACTAAAACTAGCATGCTGTTCAAAGGTTGAAAACGTAAAACGTGCCATTTACAACCATGTTTACTAATTTAGCTGAGTGGATCCAACTAAAGCCTGACTGGCTTTGAGTGTTCAGCTAAAGCATGTGAAAGGTTCTGGTATCCAAGCATTTTCCAGACCCTGGAACCACAGAATCTTCACAGATCCACACCTCCTGCAGCATCCACTTCAGTGCCCTCGTGTCTGACCAACATCTGGACAGGCCACACACCACCTCTTCAGCGAACATGAAAGAGCCCATGAATACACCCAGCAGTTTGTCTTTCTTGAACTCTACACCATGAATTTAAAATATATTACCCATGAGACAGTTTAGGGTCATGCTTATGACCTTCATACAGCCAATGCCAAGTCATGTGACTCAACCATGTGACTCAGTGTCTGTGTAGTATTATCACAGCTCTTTGAATACTTGTACTATGAGAATTCAGTTATTGAATTTTCATACAAACAACTAATTTATACTTAATAATTAATAACAGCAATTTAATAACTACAAATCTTAGCAGATGGTAACTTCATGAGTGTGATCGGTTTGGGTAAGTTTTTGGACTGTGGGTAGAATCTAAACGATGTGGCTTTGTTAAATAACAGAGCTGAACATGAAAGCAAGCACCTTTATTTTTTATAACAGATATAAAGATTTATTATTGTACAGTTTTATTTATCTTTTTGCTAGTTCATAGCATTCTACATTTAACAACAGTGGTTAAAAAGGAAACCTCTAATGGAAACAGGCATGTACAATACAAAGTAGCAAACATATCAAAGTCCATTTTACAACTTTTGTAGCAACCAATTCTTCCTATTGGTCTGCCATAGTGCAATCTGCTCTCGTTTTTAAAGGCAGAGTTTAGCCTGGTTTTAACAATCATATTGTTTCATATTTCTCTGCCTTTTACACAATTGACTGTGTCGACTGCATTCGTTGCGCCTCTGATTCAAGTCCTTCTGTCCAGTAATGCTGATTTACAATACAATTCAAGTGTGCAGGGTGCTTCAGATAGGAGTACAGAAATAAAGCTATAGTTTAGAGTTGGGTTAGGGGTTAGGGTTTAGGGTACCTTATGAGTGTAACGCTAACGGTAAGCGAATCCTCACTCAGATTGCGTAGTTCCTTGGCTCTGTCTTCAAATCTTTCTCAAATTGCCCTCCAGACCCCTCAGATTCAGTCTTAAATATTTCTGATATGATTTGGGGTGAGAGTTCGACATATATGGTCAAAGCTGGTATTTGAAAACGTGTGTGTGTGTGTATTTATGTAACAAATAGTATAATAGAATAGTGATTTGTCGGTAGGTGCTGTAATCTTTAGCGCCGGTTCCATCACTCCCAGGCCAACACAAAAAGTCCTCCACACATTCCAAGGCCGTGTCTATCTTGTCCAAAAAGAATAAAAAAGTGATAATAGCACATTTTCGCGGCTCTTCTGGTTCTATTGCACAGGATTTGGGAAAATGCAGGAAGCACTGGTTGGTGAACATTTTCAAAACACTCCAGGCCGTTTCTCTCTCTTTCTCTCTCCTCTTCGTTCATGTTCTCCCTCTCTGCCTTGATCTTCCTCTCTTCCTCTCTCTCTCCCCCTCGCCTCTGTGCTCAGGAACAGCCGCAGCGATCCACCACCATGGAGGGGATTTTTCCGTAGATGATCTGTTCCTTCCTGTTGAAGTACAGCATGTTGATGGGGGACATCTTGGTAGGGGTGCAGCAGGGCCCTGCAGTGCCCCGCGGGTTGGCCTTGTTCACCAGGTGGGTGTGCGGGTACTTCTGCAGGTGCATATACTCACACTCTCCAGAACAATAGTTGGCCTTGTAGCGTTTGGGGGCAATAATCCAGTCCCAGCCAAAGTCCTCAAAGTCCACTGTGAGGGGGTAACGACAGCACCGCGACTCAGGGGAGTTCTCCTCGCAGTCCAGTCCAGAGTCCCGCCTGGATCGTTTGGGGTTGTCTGAAATTTTCACTTCCATGAATGGTTGCTGGGGGTATAAATAAACAGAATATTCAGGACCCCAAAGGCTGTGAACAGACACTACAGTACGACTGCATATATGGTACTTTTGTCAGTAACATTCACTCTGAGAAAAAAGGTGATCTTGACCACAGAAAACATGTAGTAGGCTTTCTGTTAATGGTTTCATGATCAAATGGATGACATTCATATTTACTTGCACATAACTTTAGGAATAATTGCTGATGCCTGTAATCATTGTAAATAATTTAAGTTTCAACAAATTACTAAACTATTGGAATATTACAAGAAGTATCAATGGGAACAAACAGAAAATAATACCCCTGGTTATTTTATTATGTGCTTATTTTTTAACGTGGACAGCAATTCTGATTTGTTTCATAAGAATAGCCTATAAGATAAACAATTAAGAAGATAATTGTTTGATTTACTGCAGGTTTACAGAAAAATATGCTTTTTAGGTGATCGCGGTCATAAATATACATGTCTACGATTCAAGAATGTGAAGAGATACAAGAGTTTACTGTATTCGCGTCACGGCTTAATCTATCGACGCACTATATGGAGGCGTTTTACCCACTCCATATTCCTTTGAAACACATGGAGGTGATGCGTGCTATAGTAATGTTGCAAGAGAAGAGTTTAGATTGAAGCTCTGACTTACCAGTCCCTCTTCGCCTGGTTCCGCAGAAGTAACGACAAGGTCATTCCCTTTTGTGTCGAAGGCATTAATCTCGATGCCCCAGTTGGTCTCCGGCTGCCTCAACCAGACTAAAAGTACTTGTTTCACGTCTATGCTCTGCCAAGAGCTGGTCCCTGCATTTACGTCAATCTTCAGAGAGCGGATTCTTGTGTGCCTGTTCCCGTTAATAACTGGTTTAAGACGAGAGATTTGCAGGAATACAGTTGTGACTTCGTCGGCCGGCCGAAGGTGCACCCAAAGCTGCGCTTTAACGATGCGGTTACTTTGAATCTTCGGGCTGAAGGAGAAAAAGCAACATCTCGGCTTCTTATCCACTTGGACGATTGGGTCAGCTGATGGAAAAACAAAAGAAGAGAACGGTTCTCTAAATCATGGCACTTCCGTTTTTGCTGAAAAATTGTGTTACACGTCAAGTGCGTTAAGCGCTTTCAGAATTAACATAAGTAGTTAGGCTACAGGAGGATGGGTTACAGACAAATATTTTGCAGAAGGGCGCACATGTGACCAGCTATGAAATGCTGTAATAAATGTGTCAATCTTTTTTCATGCTCTACAAACCATGTATCCTCGTATACATCATACATAGAGGGTTTTTCAGTTCATGTTGATTAGTTTAAATGAATATAGTCATTATAGTATATAGTCAATATTGTATAATCTTCATATTCGATTTATTAAATTAAATATCGATTCGCCTTTCCAAGCCAATGGTAAGAGATCCATCTTTGGCACATATTTACATTTGACAAAGGCTGACAACTATCGACAGAATACAATTGAAGGCAATACATTAACTGACGTAATTGGAAAGTAACCAGACATCCAGTTAGATTAAGTCATATTCTAAAATCTCATGCGTAATTGGCGACAAAATCGGCCATCAACATGAACGCTACCACTATAAAACTATATCACTGTCACATTTTTAAACGATGTTCGCCTTTATTCGAAATAATAACAAAACATCATGCATCTTGTCAGCTTTTTTAATTGAGTACCAGCATGAGTTTTATGTAAATCCATAAACAGAGACTTTTAGCAGGCTACTTACGCTCTGTACCCATGGCCATGATAGTTTCTGTAGTGGCGTGATCATCGTCGTCTATGATTCCATCTTTATTGTCATCCGCAAGGACATCGTACTGGTCCAGAAGTTGCTGCAATGGGGGCGCTTTTGGTAGGATCTGTTTCACCACGTCGCGGCTAATGTTAGGGGCCTGCTTAAGACGAAGTTTACTGAGAATTTGTAACTTGATGCTATGCAGCCTCATAAGCTTGCTGTGCTGTCTAAACTCGCACGTCGAACACTGCTCGCTGTCTTCCGCCGTGACAGAAGATTGGTACGCAGCAATATCCCCCAGACCCACTGGACCAAACGCAACCCAGAAACTCAGGTACACCAGAACCTGCATCAGATGCATGTTCCAAGTTTTGGTGGCTTTCGTAAAAACAGGTCGTGTGTATTTACTGGTATTATGAGACTCTAGAGTTTTCTATGCTTTAAACCCCCAGCATGCTGGTAGTTGTCATACTGTAATCCAACTGGCCTTTTTATACTGCAACTTTGGTTACTCTTTTGTGTCGTCAAAATTCAATGATTGGCTGGGCCGCCAACAATGAATCTAGCGGTCAGACGTGAGATCCATTTCTCTGTCAAACCTTAAAGAGGTATGGCAACGACTAGATTATTTCATAAACAACTGCGCACCATAGCCTAAATTACAAGGAAGACATCTCAGCGTTGGGAGATTCCACTGCGTAACTGTACGGGTAACCTACACCCTTTTGGCGTATTCCCTAGCCAACTACTTTTTTGGTGGCTGAAATTAAGAAATAAATATTTTGCCGTTCGCATTTCTGCCTAGGATTATATTAGGTTACTGTAGATCTCCTAATTTTACGTTAGCTGATAAATTGATTCCACAGTTACGCAGTAATTTATACTACATGCAGCCTGTGCGATAAAAGAGAAAAGATGATATGATACGTTTCTTGTTGCAAAAAAAAGATGAATTTAACCCAGATTGGCTGCTTATTTAATAGTTTTTAAACTTTTAAAAACACCACTGCAAATGTAAGCGAGCAGTAATCTCCTATAAACATATTGTCTTCGAAAAGTGTCCAAAGCAACTGTGCTTTTGAAGTATTAGTCTTATGTGGGACGGAATGTGATACCTGCCCTCTACTGATCAATTGAAGAATAGTCACAAAAATGTATCACTGCAGGTGGAATTCTCTCAACACTAAAATCATAAAAACCTATTTCAAAAACACATTAATATTGAAATTTTTTCCAATATGTGTGTCAGTCTCTAGGCAGAAATAAGCCAGTCCATCAATAACCTGTGAGTGTAAAGATAATATTTTCAAATTCAACAGCCAGATTGTCTTGTATTTTTCTTTTCTTTTATGCAAATAACATCATTGATAGTTTGCTAAGCAGCTAAGCAAGTGCTCCCATTAGATTTACTCAAAGCCAAAGTGTGTAGGAGGCTGCAGATTTGAATCCTAGTGGGCTCTTGAGTTTGGATCTTATCCTTTGATCCAGTAAATATACAACTGTGAAAATATATAATACTGTAAACATATACACTTGCATGGATAAAATTGCAAATAATGTCATTTCATTTTCTTCAATAAAATGGAAAAGCTTGGAATAACAAAGTTGTGCTCCTGTTAGCCTGTTATTTTTAGGGCATGTTGCAATCGGTCAAGGGTTGAATCAGTAAAACAAGTTTTGGGGAAATGTACTTGTGCAACATCTGTTTGGGAAATTCCTGAATAAGGATTCAACACAGGATTCTCTATAACATATTAATATTTAGTTATGAGGTAGACTAACTGAATAACCACATAATAAAATGCAGCAATGATATATTACACAAATACACATGAAAGAATACGTGAAAACTTCAGGTTCTGTACCTAGAGATTGAAGGCAGTCACCCACGCATTCTTCTACTTTGTCTCCTCCACTTCCGCCTGGTCTCAGGAAAGGATGATTTTAAGCCCTTTCTAAAACAATCACTCTGTCGCCCTCTTGTGGTACAGTGTACGCCATCGTCATTTATGAGTGCACCTCTGGGAAGTACAATTCATTGCACCTGACTCACGCATAACTCTTATTTTTGCTTAAGTAAATATTGCTTGTAAACATTTTTTTGGATTTGTATTATTTCTGTCAGCCAGTAGCCACGCCTACATAGTATTACTCATAAAAAACACAATTAAAATTGCAAATAAAACCCAACTAAGTACAGATATATCAATATGTTACAGATAAAATTGGCAGATCTGAAGCACACCCATCTATATTTAAGCCTGAACATTCATCTATTGACTGATAATGTCCTTATTAAGTAAAGTCGTGGTTCATAAATTTATAAATAAAAATTGTGGAAAATAATTATAAGGACCTAAAATATTGATAATGCCATGGTAGGATGCTCGCCAAACTTCCTCAGTTCAAGCAAGTGGTTCCAATAAACCACATTTATTTAAGTTCTGTTGTTAAATGCTGTTTATTTATACAAGAACAATTTAAAAACTACCATAAGATGGCGTTATTGTCCGGACAAATCTCACTCTGAAGGCTGAAAAAAATGTAAGCCAAGTAAGCCACCCCTTTACAAATCTAGTTTGCCCAGTGAATTTGCCGCACGTTTTAATCGTAATTCAGTATCCTGTAAATATAGATACAAGCAACGAATATGTAAAAGGAATGTTCTTGTCATAGAACACAACTGGCTTACGTTTTCAACAACGCAACCCATCCAAAGGGCACCGACATGCCGAGATGACCTGCATCCATTTGAAGCTTCGTCCAAATGTGTTTACTTGATTTAAACGAAGCGGGGAGACTGGTGCTTGGGATAAGCAGACACACGCACATGTCTGAGGAATACTTTTTCCTGGGCTTGGAGTTGGAAATGGCATCTCTACAGTTTATATAATTCCACACAACGTGCAAGTTTCACGGTGATTGGCTAAAACACATCGTTGTGGTTAAGAGATAACGGCCGCATGGATTTGTATCTCACCAACACATTTTCGGACAGCCTCTAACCAGGCGGATTCATGTGGGATTTTTGTCTTCAATGAACATAGCATGACATATGGCTGTGTGCTCTTGTATCCGGCGTAAACAGAGATGTCACTTGCCTTTAAACAGTAATATTTTGAACTTGATTTACCTTCAAAGGTAGGTGATTAAGTCCCCTTGAAGCTATTCAATTATACTGAGACGGAATGGCGGTGCGTTTGCCCGAATCATGTTTTGCTTTTAACTAATGATGTAGGCTATTGATATGAATAAAGTCAGTGTGGCCAAATTGGCATAGCCTAATGTCCATATACCAAAACGCGTAACAGTAGGCTAACGTAGCTATATTGTACAAGATGTAGAAAGTAAATATTTGTATAAAGCACATTAGTTTAATGCATTTTCATTCTTCAATTGCCCTTGAATGAGTGCACCAGGACTGTTAGCGATTTCACTATTTCTTTCAACCGCCTAAAGGGAATGTTTCAGATTTAGGCGGTCTATTTGGGCGATGATATTCCAATTTCCTCACACGGTTATTACGGTTAAGTAATCTTGGAAATTACCCAATTTGTCTTAGATTTACTGCACGAATAAATACAAACGATTGAGAAAGTGGCTTTGGTGAGATTTGGTATGGCGATGCCTGAACTCAGAAAATAGTTCTGTACAGTAATAACAAAGCAAACACTGTTAGTCAGTTATGTCAGCATGCAAACATATATGGAGTTGCACGCTAAAAGTTTTAAATTCCCTAACTTGGCGTCGTATTTATGAACAGTCAATGCTTCTGGGGGAAACAGGCGATTGTATGTTACACTAAATTACACTAATTCCAATTCAATTTATTTTATTAGATTAGGCTATGCCTCAGGAGGTAATTCAAAATATATGTGCTTTATGAAAGTAGAGTAAATTACAAATTTAAATGGTAGTCGTACAATATTAATAACATGTCTGTGGACACATTTATGTGAATAGGTATAGTGGCTATTGTTGCATCGCTAATGTACGCAGATTAATTGTTCTTTTAAAATCACCTACCGCTTCAGTCTCAGCTGATTGATTTGTTTTCGTATCAAGCTTTGGGTGCGAGGGGAATCGCAAAATACGTCACGAAAACCGCAGGGTGACATTTACAGTCCATTTTATTGTTATGTGTTTATACCCAGAAGAGATGTTGTTTTCATTAATCACAAACACTTTTACGGATGATGGTATACAAGCCTGTCAGCGTCACTGTTGAAAAATAGCAGTAACGGGGAATCCAACTTCATCTGTCGGCCGGTGTGACCTGATAGGATGGAGTTTTTAGCGGTGCACTATCCTGGTAACGGGGAAAGGATGCTGAGTCACTATCAAAACTCTCAGAGCCCTCTTCTAGCCTATTTTATTAGCCTGCGCTCTGGTGAAAGATTCATATAAAAAGCTGAAACCTCTCTGTTTTCTTCTGCGTAGCAGCTGGGAGAAATTACGACAAGGAACCCGTGGAGCTGCAGAACGTGAGGACTGTTCTGGCACCGCCCGAACCAAGAGAACGGGACCTCCTGTCAAACTGAACCCCCGTTAAGCTGCCAGACCAATGCTACACCACTCATATGATGGGGTGCATCAAATCCAAGCACGGGGACGCAGCGCAGGGCGCATGTTCCGTGAGAAACGCAGAGGGGAAACCAGGGAAGGGGACACAGGGCGAGAGGGTGGCTCTCAACTCTGAAATGGGGCCCGGGAAGGAGTCCCCACGGGTCAACCCCGCCCTGCTGGACTATGCCCAGCGACTGTCGGAGGATATCGTGGCCCTGGCGGTACAACAGTGGGCGGAGCTAGACAGCCGCTACAGTGACATCCCCTACATTGAATGCGATGTACCCTGAGGCTTGTCCCAGTGCTACATAATACCACACCCCACCAACTGAAACCTGCACCCTGCCCACCCTGGACCCCTAACTACCCAAACCCTCCACTCTCCCCACCCTGCACCCCCCACCAACCAAAACCCTCTACCCTCCCCACCCCCCCTAACCCCCACCAACCAAAACCCTCCATTCTCCCAACCCTGCACCTCCACCAACCAAAATCCTCCACTCTCCCCACCCTCCACCCTCCTCACCCCACCAACCCAAACCTTCCACCCGCACCTCCACCAACCCAAACCCTCCACCCTCCCAGAGTGCCGGAGACCCGCCCTGTGGGTGGTGCAGGAGGGCTGGGGCGGTGCAGTTCTTTATCTCAGCCAATGGTTTCCTGTCGTTTGGGAAGCTCCTTGGGAGGATTTAAGCATCTGCTTAGAGGACGGTGTAAATGGCTGAGAGGAGCATGCTTGGTTGTAGGCTGGTATCGTGTTCTGAGGAAAATCTACTGCTCTCTCCTTGATCAGTGTGCTATTCCTGAAACACAGCCACTTCCATGGAATTTGTTAATGATACACCTGTATTCCTGCTGCCTGCTGGTGCAGTGTGGGGCTGTGCAGAGCCCCGCCCAGCAGTAGACAGTCCTAATTAGAGCATCTCTCCGGGGCCTGGTTTTGCCCAGCAGGAGAGATCTCATTCATCACACTGCCCTGGCCTGCGTGTCCTCCTGTCCCAGAGGACCTGCACTGCTCAGGTCCTGAGGAGACACTCCCACAACACGGCACTGACCCAAGGGTTTCCATGGAAACTGAAAAACATGCACAGTCTTTTTCCGTTCTGTTATTTATGTAGTCTGTTTGTGTATGTGTGCACTTGTGTGTGTGTGTGTAAACCAAGTTATCATTTACTGCCATTGGTCCAATTGTAATACGCAGCACAAATATGCAACTCTCTTTCCACTGTGTATTGACAGCATCTTACAGCAGAACATGCAAGGGCCCAACCTGCCAACGTGCTCAATGGGGTTTACATAGACAGTGACTTTGGGGAAGTTTGGGTGAGATGTTTCATACAGTGACAACAATGCATTATGTTCTTTTTTAACCTTCCTATTATGTCCGCATTTCACTGCCAGTTGTGTTGTTACGGGTCAATATGACCCGATGAAATACCACAACCTTTAGGATGTTACACTTATTTTTTCTGCATGTAAATTGTAATGCAAAGTGATACAGTACCATTTTAGCTGGGCATTGTAGGAGCCTGTAGCACCACCTATAGGCCAATGATTAAACTGACTGTATAGTAGACCCCTGTTTTGAGTAGAAGCAATTGCCACACTTACATATTTGTATGTGCTGAACAAGACCTGATATAGTGCCATCTTAGTTGAATATGGTATGAGCCTGCAGCGCCACCTATGGGCCAATGGTTGCAGTATGTATTTTGGATCCTTCCCTTTTTCAACAGAAACATTAAATTTAGCATACACGCATATTGCTTTTTACTGAACACAAGCTGAGAAGGATAGTTTTACCTTCATAAGCTGACTTTTTCTCTTGGTGTGTGTGTTTGTGTGTAAGTTGTGAGTTTCTGTATACATGTAGTTTAACATTTGTTTTGTGCATTTATAATTTCATATGCATATGTAAAGTATCTGTGTAAATGTGCGTGCTTGCGTGTGGTAAATTTTGGTGGACTTCAGAATTGACCTTTAGGTCACGCTACAGCCTCCTATAGTGCCCCTACGAAATGGGTTTTGTTTACTAGCCAAGTATTCCAATTGTCAGATTTCTAATCAAAAGTGAAGGCTCCACTGTACATCTACTGCAACCATTGACCTATAGGTGGCGCTAGAGGCTCCTGTAGTGCCCAGAGGAAATTTTACTGCATCAAGGTGTGCTAAGGACAGTAAAATATTTTTATGCTTCTACTGAATAGTGAAGGCTCTACTGTACATCTACTATAACTTATTGGCCCTACTACAGCTCCCACAGTGCCCTGATGTAATTTTACAGAAAAATATGCAAACATGCTTCTGCTCAAAAGTAAACAATATACTGTAATTATACCATAAATTGCATATGATAATTAAGAATGTATCCCTATCACGGGTGTCGTGATGACATCTAGCATTCATATAAAAAAACATGAAGGTTCCAAATATGTATATTTTTTATGTATATTTCCTAAATCTGTAGGATGTCGTAAAGGCATGTGCTGAAGAAAATCACAAATCTGAAGTTATACAAAAATAAAAAGTGATTTCGGGTCAAATAGACCTGAACATAATAGGAATGTGAATAAGATAGTTCTCTCTTTCTATGCTTGGAGCACAACCTTAACCCAGCCAATGGTCATGCATTATGGGACATACAGACAAGGCTGTTGAGGAAAAGGAGCTCCACAGCACCTCTATTGAAATTATCAAGATGCTGTTTAATGATTACTCATATTTATAATACTTATTTCTACAATTAAACAGGGTATATCAGAATAAAATGGGCACGTTTTATCGATAGTTTATTTTGAGAAGAGTCCATTTCGCTATGAGGCCTTGAACACAGAGTGCGGTTGTGCTCTGACAAACGCTGCTCTGAAAATTCAGACCAAGAGAAAATCCATTCCAATGAACGGCAACAAAAAAAACACTAAACTAATCCTGCTTGAGAGACTAATCTCATGGACCATCAACAAAATTAATTATGTAAACGAATGGAAACGTTTTTTTGAGATGACAGCACCCCCCCCCCCACACCCCCTCAAACACACGCACGCACACAAAATCAAGTATAAAGGGGAACGTGAGTTACATGGTCATTATTCCTACTTATTCATGACATGAAAGACAACCAGAATACTTTCATGAAAGATTTGTTTTCTCCAGATTCAGTAAGGACTGAAATTCCTGCACACACATTTTACATCCAGGAACTTGCTAAATTGAGGCCAATTCAGAACTTAATAGGCCCATCCTGTAACATTAACCGTACCAGGAACCCATAACGTAACAGTGTTCACCTTTGTACATTGTTATGTTGTGCCTATATATCTACATAGCTCAAAAAATCACCAGCAGCTTGGATAGTGGATACATTCTCACGCATGCTGATATACCAAAACAATTTTGCTGAAACAGCAATCAGAGGTGCTTATTTTTCTTTTAGTCAAAAAGCTCTTTATGCATCAGAGACCCTCCGTCATCTGTTTATCCTCGATGTGATGTGGGATTATAAAGACAGGGACTCACACACTGGGTATAAATCAGCCTCACATTCTCCTTCACGGTACACACAAAGGGACCTACTTTTCCGCATTGTCCATTTTGGGTGAATAAGATGACACTGTAAACCACAGCCTTTCAGGGGTCAATTCCTCACTTTCTTTCACACTGTACCAAAATGTACTGTATACGTAAAACTGTTCAATTCAGCCTCAATGCTGTTGTAATTCGGTGAAACACTGTAAACAAATTAAAAAACGAAGAACAGTGTTCGGTTGATGAACGTGAAATAAGGATGGTTCTTTGTTTTCATTCTGTATTAAGAAAGGGCTCTCCCCTTCCACCCTCTAGAGCAGCGGTGTCAAACTCATTCCATCGAGGGCCGAGTGTATGCAAGTTTTTGTTTTAACCATGCTCTACACCAGCTGATTCCACTAATTAGTGCACCTCCTTGGTTGAAGAGCTGAGCTAATTAGTGAAATCAGCTGGTGTAGGGCACAGTCGGAACAAAAACCTGCATACACTCGGCCCTCGATGGAATGAGTTTGACATCCCTGCTCTAGAGTCAGTACCCTCAGCTGCTGTGTGCTGGGTCAGTGTTATTCTGGCCCAGGGCCCAAGTCTTTGGCACTCATAACAGAGCATTACGGGTTCAAATTGCACGGTTGTAACCTGCAGCTGTTTAAGCAGGAAAGAAAGAGGTAGCAGAAGACCAGTACTCACACTTCTCTAGTGTCAGTGGTGAGCAGCGCACACACTCCTCTAGTGTGTCAGTGGTGAGCAGCGCACACACTCCTGTAGTGTGTCAGTGGTGAGCAGTGCACAGACTCCTGCAGTGTGTCAGTGGTGAGCAGCGCACACACTCCTGCATTGTGTCAGTGGTGAGCAGCGCACACACTCCTGCAGTGTCAGTGGTGAGCAGCAAACACTCCTGCAGTATGTCAGTGGTGAGCAGCACAGACACTCCTGCAGTGTGTCGGTGGTGAGCAGCGCACACACTCCTGCATTGTGTCAGTGGTGAGCAGCACACACACTCCTGCAGTATGTCAGTGGGGAGCAGTGCACACACTCCTGCAGTATGTCAGTGGGGAGCAGTGCACACACTTCTGCAGTGTGTCAGTGATGTGGTCAGTGACAGCATCAGTAACTTGAGATGCGTCAGTTAAATGTCAGCGGCAAGCCAAGACCATTTCAGAAGTGAACGCCAATGTACATAAATATATAAATGTAATCTGTAAAATGGTAAATCTGTAAAACGGTTTTCTGTGTCTATATTACGGGACTAAAGACTACAGGTAACTATCAGAGCGTACAGTCACACATATGAAGTTGTTCTTACTTGTCCCTGTCTGGTACCGTTCCTTGTTAATGCTCAATGCTGGTCATTGGGGACCAGCCAGCATAATTCTCCTGTAATCACTGGATTAGACACAGGGCTCTCAGGCTGATTTACTGGAAGGATCAATTATCTCAGCTTTCAGGAAGTGGTGGGAATACCACTGTAAGAGGCTCCCGGGGTGCTGGAGTGCCGCAGAGGACTTTGGATGAGGCCGTCATGTGTAGCACCTACAGAGCGGAGAAACTGCCCATGGAAACAGAAGGGCTCCTGGTGGGGCAGTTAAATAACTGCACATATTCATGCGGAAACACCAGGGAGAGTGTTGAGTAGGCATGTGCCGATATTAAAGTTTAATAGTACGATTATATTACCAGACAGGGACAACATTTTCACGATATATGATATCTGGACAATAACTGAAATACGTTGAAAGTTTTAAAACAGTATAAAAACATACTTCATTGACTTAAAAATACTAATTTATACCAATCAGAAAACATCTACACTGCAGTCCAAAACTATTTGGACATTGACACAGTTAAGTATTAAAAGTATTTGGACAGTTTTGGCTCTGTACTCCAGTCCATTGGATTTTAAATGTAACAGTTTCAGCTTCAACTTTCAGCTTTAATTTGAGGGTGTTTACATCCATTTTGGGTGAACCATGTAGCAATTGTAGCCCTTTTTATACATAGATCCCCTCATTTTAGGGGACCAAAAGTAAGTGGGCAAATTAACATAAACTTAAATTAATCCATTATATGTAATATTTGGTTGCATATTCTTTACATGCCATGACTTCCCGATGTCTGTGACCCAACAACATCAAAAGATATTTTATTTCCAGGTACTCTTACAAGCGATACTATAACCTCTCTGCATTTGAATGGATCTCTATGGGAATTGGGGGGGGATTAAGCTGTATATTACGCTGCAACAGTATGGTTGGGTAAATGGCTGTAAGTCACCAAGGGTCTGAGGTATCAAGCAAGCCTCATACCATGCTGCCAGATATGCAGTAGATATGCATGGATCACTTAAAATCAGTAAAATCAGTAAAAGGCTTATGACCAAATGTTATTCATGGCTATTAAGGTATGTATTGAGCACAAAAAAAGCATGGGGAATCAATTCCATTGCAATCTCATTCAATTTCAGTTTATTTATATCTATGTTTTCCTGTATGAAATAAATCAGATTTCAAGAAATAGTCGATAGTCTCCTAAGCTTCCATAGGGAATTTACTTCCGAAACCAGACTCCGCCCATGACTGACGTACTCACTTGAGTACTCGACGCAGAGCAAAAAGCTTTGCCCAAATATGGATTTCCAGATCAAAGCGAAATTTCTCATTGGAGAAAATGAATGGAGTTTCACTTAATCGTCCCTGTCACAGTCCGTGATTTAAGCTGCCGTTTAAAACGTTTTTATCCGGATACATTTCTCTCTTAAATGGCACTGAATCCACTGAACTGGAATAGTTAGTTAGTGAAAGTGTTTCCCGCTCTCCTTATCCCTATACCAACTTTATCCCTCTCAGTCCCATTCTCTTTCCCCACCTTTTTATCCATTCCTCCATGGTGCTAGCTAGTAACATTAGCATCATTCACTCGTCAGATAATATATCGAAAAGAATAGTTTACGTTAGCTAAAATTTTGCCAAATAAGCCAAGCCTTGGAAATGGTTTTGTCGGACACAACTGCGCATGTGAGATGAGCGCAAAATGAAAAATTCTTGGTTTGGATGTGCTCCCCATTGGTTTCCATTGGCATCGCTGTCTCTACATTATATATACTCTAAGAAATCCCTCTGTGATATGTTGTGGTTATTAGAACTTTTTTGAGTCCCTTGTCCATCACTTTAAGGGTTTCTTCTTTGTACTTATTTTTCCATAGAGTTCAATCGAAAAATGAGTCAGGAGAAACAATCCTTAAAGTGATCCAGTGCTGCATTCCTGATACATCGAGCCAATCAGAGGACTGAGGTCACCAGTGACAGCGGAGACCTCCCTTACCATAAACAGCCTCCTTTCTCCCAGCATGCCCCAGTTCTCAAAGTCAATGGCAGCAGGGATTAGATCCTCTGACCTGCCCCCAAACTGAAAATATGATATTAGAAACAGATTATGAGCGTGTGCTTTGTTCCACTACTGCACAGTTTAGAGCACAAAATCTGTTAATCCGCAAGACCGAGGAGGATGTCGGGTGGGGGAAGGGCTTTTTCCGCCTGATCCCAGATGGGGAACACATGGCACGAGATAATTCCAGCCCACAGAATCCCAACCAAGCCGTAAAATTACACAACACAAATGTGCGGGAGGATCTTAAACATGACATGACTTTAAAACGAGACCAAAACGTTATCACCAACTCGTCGCTGCAGCTTCCGCCATTGATTCGGGAGACGCTCTCCGAAAAAACGTGATGTCAAACTGCTGCTTTCTTTTCATCATATATTATGCCCTCATCATATATTTCTCATGTATTTCACATAACATAGTTCACTGAGACAAGCAGAGTAGTCCACCCCAGTAAAAGACAGGTTGCAGAATATTTTGCTCTGTCCATAAAGCAGGACGGTAGCATGCGGCGTACTGCAAATCCTGAATAATGCACCTGTACGACTATAAAAAAACAGCACGCGCAAATGCGCTGGTTACAGCTGCAGACACAAAGAGACCAAGGGGGAGGAGACATACCACTCGTTTGGCAGAAAACAGCGCCTCTGCATCCTCAACCCCCCGCTGCCACCCGAAAAGAAATGGCACGCACAAACAGCATGTGCACTCGCTTTGTCTACATGGCCCCATTTCTCTGGTAGTGCTTTCCAAGGTGGAGCCACATACAGTGCCGTAGATCTGCGGGGGTGAAACACTGCGCCATTATTGGGCCACAAATCCCTGTCAGGGGAGGTCACATCAGAAGTAGATGGTTCCTGCTCAGTCACCAGAAAGTGACAACAGGGATTACTGCCACTTGCGTGGAGGGCCTTGGGGGAGAGATCTGACTGTGTTATTTGTACAGTAAAGAGATGAGCCAACAGTGATCATACACAACAACTTTTCAAGTTGACAGGGACCCAATTACACTTCTAATCACAGTCACCCTCGAGTTAAACCTACAGACGCAGCACCCCCTCCAGGACTGGAGTTAAACCTGCAGATACTGTGGCCCTCCAGGACTGGAGTTAATCCTGCAGACACTGCAGCCCTCCAGGACTGCAGTTAAACCTGCAGACACTGCGGCCCTGTATTTAATATACTGTTGTAACTTAATATATACCTCTTCACTAAAAGTTTCAGTCACTGCCAAATTGCCATAATGCCTTAAGTTTCATCTCCTTCACAACAGATATCCCTTCTCTAATCTTACAACCAGGCAACTTTTCTAAGACACGCTGACTGGCAGGCCTCTAAATCAGCTTGAAGGTCTGAAAGGTGAAGTTTTCGGTTTATAATGCTACAGTACACATACAGACATGTCCAATCCAAGCAGTGATACAGAGCAACAGTGACAAGGGTCTTTATAAATCTGAAAAAGATGGTCCCAACAGAGCAGTCTGTAATAAGCACTTTGCACCTTCAACAGACAAGCTAGCAAAATGGCTAAAAAACTAAAGTTCCTGCAGAATGCAGAAGAAAAGTATTTATTTTCTGAATATCAAGAAAAGCCCATCTGTCTTATTTGCCAGGATACAATGTTGGTTTTTGGAGAATGTAACTTGTGAAATATGGAGCCATGGACAGGGAGCAAAGACATCAGAGAATGGCTGAATGGAAGAGAAACATGCAGCAGTAGCAGCAGCAAAATGTTTCTTCGGGCCAGAACTCAAAGTGAGGGTGCTTTGACGGCAAGTTTCATCATAGCAGAGGAAATCACCAAATCAGAGAAGCCATTTATGGAAGGGGAGTTTTTCAAAAAACTGTATATTAAAAATCTGTGAAGTTTTATGCCCGAGGAAGTAGCAAGCACTTGCGAACATCAGTCTCGGCAAAAATGCCGTGGGGTGGGTGAGCATGCCTCCAATTTGCAACGGAATTTGTCGCTTACTCACTGGCTGTGGGCGAGAGCATTGACGGGACAGATACCGCTCGCTTGTCTATTTTCATCCGTGGGGTGGATTTCCAGTTGTCTATTACCGAGGACCTCTTGGATGGTGAATCGATTCATGGAACAACCACAGGGCAGGGCATTTTCAAACAAGTGGAGCAGTACATAAACAAAATGGAATTACCACGGAACAAACTTGTAGGGCTGACAACCGATGGTGCACCTGCTATGAGGGGAAGGAGTGGATTGGTAGCAAAAGTGTGAGAGAAGATGGGGCGCACCAGGGAAGAAGTTTATCGCTGTGACTTACATCAGGAAGCCCTCTGTGGAGAATGTAATGACTGTTGTTTTGGAAGCAGTTAATTTCATCCGTGCACGGCCGTCTAACCACCAATAATTCAGGGCACATTTAGATGAGGAAGACTCTCTGAGAATGTGCCATTCAACACAGAGGTGCGCTAGCTAAGCTAGGGGAAAGTATTGTGCAGATTTCACAAGATGCATGTGGAAACGGTCCATTTCATAGCCAGCAAGGAAAGAGCCCTCCCCGAGTTTGAGGATGAAAAGTGGATAAGTGTGTCATGGATCTTGCCTTCCTTCCCTTATCTCCGCGTCGCTTTATTCGTTTTTATCGTTTACCGGTAATCTATCGGATTTTCCTGTGTTCCGCCACGGGTTTTGCTTTCGCCTCGTCATTAGTAAGTTCACCTGTTATTAATTTCCGTTGACTATTTATACTCCGCTTCCTGCCTCTCTCGTTGCTTCCATGTTATTCCACTTAACATTCGAGCCGGTAAAGAGGTATAGGAAATTAGTAGAAAGCTAGTTTAAAAAAGAAAGGGTTTAGAAAGATAGGGTTTAGAAATAAAAGCAAGTTTCTTTTCGCTCTCATTTCAGAGCAGAGGCTTTCTCATTTTCTTTCGTTTTATACTCTGACTTACGAGTGCTCTTACCCAAGAAGTTAGGGTTTTATGAGTTCTCGGTTTTCTTTCGTTTCGCTCCTCGAACGTTGTTAGATAAGCGTGTCCGCTTATTTCCTTTGTTCTTGTACTAGCGCTCTAACTGTCCTGATTCCAGTTAAAGGAATCTTAATAGTTTTATTTTCTTTGTTCGTTCGCTCCTCGAACGTTGTTAGATAAGCGTGTCCGCTTATTTCCTTTGTTCTTGTACGAGCGCTCTAACTGTCCTGATTCCAGTTCAAGGAATCTTAATAGTTTTATTTTCTTTGTTCGTTCGCTCCACAAACGGAGTTAGATAAGCGTGTCTGCTTATTCGGTTGTTTTGCTCGCTTATCGAGTTCCTCATATTTTTCGTGAGGTTATTTTGTGTTCTCCTTATTCTCCCTCTCCACTACGGGTTATTGTCCGTTTCAGTGGTGTTCGTTGAACACTTAAAGATTCCGTATCTGTCGCAACTGGACCGCCAATATTCCCTCTGTGTCTCTGGCACAGAGAACCCTCACAAAGTGACCTTGTCACTGGTGGCTTTTATGTAATGTGTGACATAACAGAACATCTCAGTACCCTAAATATAAAACTGCAGAAAGGCAGAAAGCAGTTGATCACATAATTGCATGATGTAGTGAAAGTCTCCCCAGACAAACCACGTCTGTGGGAAAGGCAGGTGTGGCAAAGCAACTTTTCTCACTTTCCAATTTGCAAGTCAGTTAGCGCACTCACTACCACTTTCCCCAGAGAGCTGAACACACTCAAAGCAGAATTTATTAGGAGATTTTCTGACTTTGATTCTCAGAAATTCAATTTAGAATTTTGTCTAATTGCACATTGAGATTGAAGGAGCTTATCTTATGAATTCTTCCAATAAAAAAAGTTAATATCTGCTTTAGGAAAAAATCTTGATTTCAGTCAGCTGTAGAATCCAGAGCACAGCTGTGTGGCTCCCTTCCACTGGATTCTTTGGGTTTTGCATCAATCTTTTTAGTTTTCATCCTCTCAGTTTGGAATGCCCTCCCTCCCTCCCTGCTGTGCATAACTGCAATGCTCAGGGCTCAGTGAAGAAGCTGAGAGTTGAACACTCACATCCCTGACACGTCCTGTACTTGCTGTACAGTGGCTGCACTGGAGAGCTGCAGGACCCCCACAAACCAGGACAGTTACACCAGGAGGGCAGTAATGTTCCCCCACCAGCTAACACCCTCCATCCCTGGAGCCAGGATAAAATCTCACTCCATGCAGGGCATTCCTGCACTGAGAATGAGTGCCTTAGCAGGACACTCCACCCAACAGGATCAAGATTAATGTAAATTTGAGGGAGATGTGGCCGTGTATAAACAGCCATTGATATGTAAGCTACAGTGAGTCAGTGTGACCGCAAGGATATGACATTCTAAGCCAGAGTTTACCTTCCATCTCCACAGTCTGCTTGGGAGACCTTTGATATTAAAGTCTGCTAACAGATTAAATCTGCATTCCACCGATAAATCCCTGTCTGCTAAAGTGAAGTAAAAGCCAATCAAAATTCTCAGCTCATTACAAACTGAAAGAAGAGAATGCAGAAGGCTCCGTGCCCTTTATTAGCGCACCCATCATATACCCTGATAACATCAAACAGCGTATACTTTACATGCTCTATTTATGGTAACTGGATAATTACAGAAGCAGTTCAGGGTAAGCACCTTGTACAAGGGTACATTGTGTCCAAAATGGTACACTCCCAGTAAAAACATACCTTGATAGCAATGTACCACTGTGGCAGATGCTTGCGAATGTGTTGGATTTGTGCAAGACAACCAAGCAAAACCCCACCTCTCACAGACATGGTACAGTTACAGCTTTAATGTCAGATTACTTAAATTGTACAGTTTAGGTTCAGCTTTAAAGTCATGTTACTTAAACTGTCCGGTTTAGTTTCAGCTTTACTGTTGCTTAAATTGTACAGTTCAGGTTGCTTAAATTGAGTCACATTACACAGAGGGGAATGAAGTGAGGATTGAACATTGAAATTGAACATTGCTTTATGGTTTATAGTGTATCAGAGTTATTCTGGTGATCTGTAGTTTTGCAGAGAGAAAAAAAGTTGATTGTTTAAATTGATTAAAGTTAAAAGTCTCATTTTTACTCGGCTTATCGCATGTATAAAGATTCAAACAAACAGTACAAGTTTAGCTGGAGATATTGGGTAGTTTACGATGTGAGAGCAGCGCTCTACTCAAGAACAAGGACAGCTCTGAAGATTAAACAATAGTTGTTACAATTATTATACAACATTGGGCTTTTCTTGGAGTCACACCCAACGCACCTCATTAACTCACGCACAACCTCCACAAGCTCAGTTAGTTCGAATAGCTAACTTGTTAGCAAGCAAACGTTACTTTCAGCTCATCAAATAGTAATTAGCTATGTTGTTAGCGAGATAGCTGAAGACTCTAGCGAGCTAGTTAGCTCCTAATTAGCCAGTAAGAACAACTGCTTGCTGTTCTTACTGGCTAATTGATTTGGGCTATTTATTGAATATCAGCTTGCTAATCACCTAAATTCTACAGCTGACGATACTTTAACTTTAGGAGGTATAGCCTAGAGCAGAGGTGTCAAACTCCTCCTGTCAGAGTCCTGGTGTCTGCTGGTTTTCGATGTGTTTGGTTTCAGCACAAGAGATTAATTTAAGTCACTGATTGGCTAAAGAATCCAGACACCTTGTTCTGAAGGCACAGAAATGTATAAAAACTAGAAAGGCAACTGTCTTCGCAAAACGGCGCTTTTTCCACAGCCCATAGTTTTTTCTGATTGGCCAATTTGACCAATGTCACTAGAACGTGGTCATTCTGTCCCTTTTGCACAGTGTAATGGCTGCCACTGCATCTCTGAACAAAGCTCTTAGCTAGCGACAACTGCTACACTAAATTAGCTAACTTTAAGTTAGCTAGTTAGCAACCAGAGGTGTAGTAATGACAAATCGTGAAGCCGGTTGATAATACACGAGTGGTAGGCCAATGCACATTAAAACAAAAATAAGGCGTCAGTATAATCATACTTTAGAAAATAATATTTGGCTAACCTTCGCTAACTTCTAACCTTAAAACGTAGCCTAACCTACTGTCCACATTACAGTTTGAACATCGTTTTGAAAACCCTAATTGAAGAACTAACACTAGAGTTGAATAAAGAACCTGCTTCAGGCCAGTCTTGCTCTTCTCCTTCAGGTATCTCTGCGCCCAGTCGGCTTGAGGCTCTGCATACAATGAACTTAGATATTTGGACACACAGATCGACTCTCTGACGCGTTTCTTGATCTGGAGTTGAGATTTGCCGTAGTTCATCATAAACACACTGGACATCTGCAGAAAGACCCCTGACATCACCAATTATGTCGTTAAGCAGATCATCAGATGCAGGCTCCGTTGCTTGTGATAATGTCCGCTTAGAAGATTTAGCGTGCGTTCTCCATTTATCATAGACATATCTGAACCTTTGTTGAAGCGCTTTCAATTTTTCAGTTTGCATTCCTTTACCCTTCTCTGTTAGGGTTCTGGGTCTTTGGCTTCGTCTTAGCTGCTGTGCTTCAGCAGCATCACCAGCTTGACTTGTTTCATTAAGTGCATCAAATGTTATGATTCTTCAATAACAGTACTTCAAAAGAGTTCAAATCAAAACACACTTATTGCAAACATGCAAAAAAGGCTAAATTCAACTTTGAATGCTACCTTGAAAAATACTCGATATAGGCTACAGTATATGAAACACTTCAAAACGTTTAGAAAAGTAGATGGCAAATATGGACCCTTATAGGCTGATTGTTGTAATACATTTTTCCCAAATCACACTTTAGTCACACACTGAAAGTCTCTTGGTAGCACATTTACAAACACCCTCTTCTTAGATCACTCTTGACTTGTTAGTGTCTAAGTTCTTAATGGCTTTGTTTTGAAAATGTTTCTCTTAAACGTGTGCAATCTTCTTGCTTCTTTATGTGTGTAAAGTGCGAGCTGAGCTTATCTGTCGTTTGCGCCGTCATTCAGTCCCACTCGCGTTGGTGAAACAGGTCGAGTTTTCACTATAATTCCCTCGAAGCACAGGCAGACACAAGTGGCTTTCTTCTACTGGTTTAATGAAGTTGAATTTGCTTCTTTATCCACCTCCATAAGCACCGTGAAAACTAAAGCACACAAACCGTCATTAGAATTGCTAGCATAACATAAAGAGACTATGCTTAGCATGTAGAATACAATTCACTCAAATGAAATACAGACAAAACAAATACCTCGTTGGCTGCATGCTACAAAAAAGGGAATAATTGTCTCTGAATCTTCAAGCTGTCCTGGTTGCTGTCCGTTGCAAAACACTAAAAGTCCATAATGACGGAGAGAAAGCTGGTCCATGCCAAACAGTCGACATCGCGTAGGCTATACCGGCAAGGCTACTTGGCGCTTGGTTTCCTCAATCTCGCGAGAGCAGTCCAAGCGAGACTTAATGAAAACAATAATTAGAAAGAAATAAAAGGCTTGTAGAACTCGAATCAATAAGAAATAATATGCAAATGCATTTTCAATTACTAACATGTAATTGCAAACAACCTATTGAACTACAATATTTTGGCTGCACTTACACTAATTGACATGTTTATGTTAACGTTCCTATTCATTAACTGTTAGCCAGTTTTATTATCAAGTCATGTGGTGTCTTTGGTGATAATCATAATTATAATACCACATACGTTTTCCTGCCGTGCAAAGTTTGTGGCTCTGGCCCAGTGAATTCAATTCAATTAAATTAAATTTATATTATATAGCGCTTTTTACAGAGAACTGTCACAAAGATGCTGTACAGAGAAACAGAAGGGGAATTGGGCAAACACTAGGCCTGAATAACCAAACAGCAAACGAGGTAAAAACTCCTTGGTGGAAAGAAAACACTCAAACGGTGGCGAGAAAAAGCTCCTCGATGGAAAGAAATTACTGGTATGCCAGTGTTGACTGCGTCTCATCAATTTGGCCTGTAGGCTATAGTACCATAATAGCATTAAGCAAGATAGCTCGCAGATCAATACTGACATCAACATGTTTTTTAATTATATTTTTGTATTTAATTTGGCTATACATAATAAAAAACAATACACAGACAGATGAGAATGGGTGTATTCTCCTACAGCCAGTAGCCTTAGTCGCTGTCTACTCGGGGCCCGCCCTGCGCTATGGACTGTGTCGTATGACAATTAACCACATAAGTTTAAATCATATAACATTAGCTAGCATGCATTCGTTTTCAATGCAGCCTTTATTCCAAAATGCCATTGCAGAAACTGAGAAATGAGCCGCAAATAATTACTAAATCAACTGTTTTGTTAAGCTGTTTTAGCCTATTTAACATTTGGCTACTCGCCATTAAAAAGATTGCCAACTGTGCTTAAAACAAAGTTTTATTTATTTGACATTACTCCTCGTTATTAAAATAATCATCCACCCAGATTTCAGCCTTTAAAAATGTCTACAGCTGAAAAAAATGAAGATTGAATAGTGTCACTTTCTGCTGACTATGCAGTTCTCAGGCCTGGGTGGGCGGAAAAGCTAGTTAATATTCAGACCGCGCTCAAGAGCCTCTAGGCAAGTTACGTGCAGACTCAGAAATGCAAACACCGTTTAGCAAAACAAATGATCACTAAAAAAAATGAGAAAAGAAAGTGTTTGGTGCAACTGTACCATATGTTTGAGCCGCTGAACTAAAGAAGATCCGTTCACATAATAATGGCTGGACTTGTTTTGCAAGCGGGAGGCCTCCTGACCACAGAACTATATAATAACTAGAAAGGCAACGTACTCACGTGGTTCCATTCAACCCTATTCAATTTGATTATTCTGCAAGTGGCTTGGCACCACTGCAAGATGGCTGCCATGGCCCAGAAATAGTATTACAGATGAGCTCTGCCATGTATTTCAAAATGGAACGTTGTGAAATTCAACGAAGTCACCCCAGGGCAATTTAGGTGCCAAAAGCTCACAATATGGTAATCAATAGAAGCAGCCAATCACATTTAACATTTTTCCTGGATCAAAAATTTACACAGAAAAGAGAAAGGCATTGTGGAAGTATCATTACAAACCACTATATGGCCTACCATGTGAAACAGTTGTGTTAATGAGAAGATGTTTTTCTGTGTTAGGATGACATGCAAAAACAATTCTAATATTCCTCTTGAACCAGAACAAACGCGCACACATCACACACATATGACCTCACATTCAAGGACACACACACACACACATGCAGGAAAATAGATCCATTCACACTTTTTAATTGCTGGCCTTGTTGGAGGGATCTGAGCGAGAGAAGACAAACTCCCTCACCATTCCAGAGAGGTCAGCCTAGGTATGCTTGTCTGAAATGGTCAATAGATGGTAATTTTCAGTAGTAGGCAGTGTCTGGGCCTGATTGCAAAACAGCTATATTCACATATATGCCCTCACATTCAAGGACATTCACACATATGTGCCTATACACTTCTTTGTTTCTAGCTCTTCTGAAAATATAAGTTGATCGCCTCCCTTTAACATTCCAAAGGGCCAGCTCGTTAAAAATGCCCAAGCAAACGGAAAAGTGTGAACCTTAGAAATGTGTGTGTGTACAGTTCAAGGATTATATAGAGCTTATTAGATCCAAAGAATACATTTCCTTTTTTTTATATACATCAGTATTAAGGATTAGATTACTACAAAAAAATCTCCCATATTATAGAGAAAAATGTTATCTTTTAGTTCATAAAGCACCCACATGAGCACAGTAGCCTGTGGAAATAAAATTAGAAAAGCTTATAGTTAGTATTATTTAACTCATTAGATCATTGTATTATCACGTATTGAACTACTATGGTCAAACCATGGCCAGGCCATGGTTACATTTCCAATATAAGTAAATCATAGCATTTCACCAAAACTACTATATAAATGAATGTCATATGTAATGCTTAATTAAAACCAGCAGAGGCCGCTGTTGACCATGAAAAAGATCAGGAGACGGAAACGGCACCTGTTGGAGGAGGCAGGGGTTAAAAAAAGATTTAAAAAAAGTTGTACCTGATTTTTCATTAGCAATGTACTTTTGTCTCTGCCGCTAACGGACCTGCTGAACATCTCGTGGGAGTGTATGGAGTGGACAGACTTAGACTGGACTGAGTGATTGAGAGTGTGATTAGACTACTTTTGTTTTATCAGATCAGCCTGGGAGTTATATTCCTTTGAATCTTTCTATAATAAAATGGAGTTATATCAGACTGTGGACTATAGTGTCTAATTGGGAAAAAGTTTGGACAAAGTGTTGAAGGAGGGTCCTGACCCCTCCCGCCAGGGCGGTAAACAGACTAAGGCATCAAATTCGGAATTAGCGGGTTTGTATCTGAATTTGCAGTTGTGTTAGGCTGTGACGTGATTCAAATGAATGGGGAATTTACTTCCGAAACTTGTGTGACGTAGTCACTTTAGTACTCTATAGAGTAATTCCCTACGAATTCCCTCCGAACGTGCAGCATTGTCTCCAGGTCTCCAGACATTGTCATATAACGTTAGCCAGCAGTAGCACACAGCTCTGTTTTTAAACACTTTTTTCTAATGTTAGCTAGCTAGCTTGAAAGACTAAAAGCTAGAATTGCTTTATGTGGTTAACCGTAGCGCAGTTTCTGACCTTGTCGGGTGGGCTTTTCTACTTAGCAAGCTAACATTAGCTCCTCTTCAGCGGCAGTAGCCTACACTCATCTACCACAGTCAGACAGACGAGATGATGATATCTTATTGGTCGAGAACCAACCGTGCGTTGCAGTACTGGATATGTAGTCTGTTAAAGTGGACTACAAGTCGAACTACATTAATTAATGTGTTACTTAAAAAAAAAAAAAAAGAAGGAATATATCCTTGTACCACACAGGCAAATCCAGGAACGTTTCAGCTCATTCTATAAATCAGATTTCAAGAAATAGTTGATAGTCTCCGAAGCCCATTTTCCATAGGGAATTTACTTCTGAAACCAGACTCCGCCCATGACTGATGTACTCACTTGAGTACTTTATAGAGCTCCGTAGTCCCGCCCACTTTGGTGATGAACGTCTGGTGCCACTTTTCGGAAAAAATATAAGGGGAGTCAATGGACTGAAAATTGAAATTAATGTCCAACAAATAAACAACAAACATGTTTTTAAAAAACAACTAAAACGACTACAACATCCGGGCTACTCGCTATACGATTATATGATTCAAATTTGATTTAAACGCGGTGGTGAGTATATAATGGACTTTGTATCACGTATATGTCAAAGTTTGGCCCATACAATGCCATAATATCATCATAAGGGTGACTGAAAGATCCTGAAGTGGGGGCAGGTAAAGGCTTCCGGCAGTCTTCTGGGACCAGCCAGGGATAGGAGGGGGCGGGACTACGGAGCTCTATTCCCGCCGCCACCAAAAAACCTGCCGTCGGCTGTGTACCATTATGCATACTTGCACTCTAGTCAGTGCGCATAGCGCCATTTTATTTGTCATTAGTGCGTTCCGAACTGCAAGTATACAAAAAGCAAGTATATTCTAAAATCCCCGGATGTGGACTTGCGTACTTGACAAGACCCAGAATTTCAAGTGCATCGATGCACACTTGTACAGGTTTTTCGTTCCCAGAGATCATTGTGCTAACCATAGACTGTAGAAATATAGCGTAACACGGCTATCCACCTGCGCCTGGATCAAAGACTTCCTCTCAAACTGCCCACAATCTGTTAAAATTGGGACACACAGCTCCTCCACCCTGACGCTCAGCACCGGCTCCCCACAAGGCCGCGTGTTGAGCCCGCTCCTGTATGGCATCTACACCCACGACTGCACTCCCACCCACCCCACCAACGCCATCATCAAATTTGCGGATGACACCACCCTGGTGGGGCTCATTTCAAATGACGATGAGAGGGCGTACAGGGACGAGGTGCAGCGGCTGGTGGAGTGGTGCGCCAGGAATAACCTCTCCCTCAACACCAAGAAAACTAAGGAGGTGGTCATTGACTACAGGAAGAATAAGACTGCCCCTGCCCCGCTCTACATCAATGGGGACTGTGTGGAGAGGGTCCCCCATTTTAAGTTCTTGGGGGCACACATCTCCGAGGACCTCGCCTGGTCAGTCAACACCGCAGCGGTGGTAAAGAAGGCCCAGCAGCGACTCCACTTCCTGAGAGTACTCAGACGGAACAATCTGGAGGAGAAGCTGCTGGTAACCTTCTACCGATCCACCATCGAAAGCGTACTGGCGTATGCCATCACAGTGTGGTACGCTGGCTCCACCGCAGCTGACAGGACGAGGCTACAGAGGGTGATCAAGTCAGCCGAGAGGATAACTGGCTGTCCTCTCCCCTCCCTAGATGCCATAGCCAACTCCCGCTGTCTCTCCAGGGCAGAGCGGATCATCCGCGACCACCTCCACTCTGGTCATCACCTGCTCAGCCTGCTGCCCTCGGGCAGGAGGTACAGGAGCATCAAGAGCCGCACAAACAGATTAAAAAACAACTTCTTCCCATGGGCCGTCCGGACTCTAAACAATCACAGCAGCAGCCGTTAATTCTCCGATAGTGCAATACATGAACTTGTGCAATACAATATATCAACGTGCAATATTCTTTTACTACCTCAGCAGTATTTTATTTGTATTTTATTATTGCTTTGTTCCTGCTTTTTTGTCCCCCGTCATGTGTCCTTATCTGTTCTTAATGTTGTTGTTTTTTTTTTTTTTCTTAAATGTTTTTAATTATTTATGTCTGATTTTAATGCACTGTCAGCTGAAGCACTCTTAATTTCGTTGTATGGGGAACTGTGCAATGACAATAAAGCCTATTCTATTCTATTCTATTCATGTAACCAAAACTGCCTTATGAGAGAGAGCTTCGCTCAGTTAAAATGTAAAACACCGCGACCAAAATGGCTGTGGTAGCCTAACTACAGGCCACAGGTGTGCCGTTTTTCGACTTCCCTGCAGATGAACGCCCTGCGTCTTTTTTGCTTAATTTATCAAGTTCAAATGTAAACTATAATACAATGGATTGTGGTACGAGCTATGAACCATGAATTGTAGATTGTTCTATTGATTGTGGTTGACTATAATGTAAAGAGTAACGATGTTGAACACATCTTTTTCACTGGCAGGCAGAGGGTGGGATATCTTTCAAGTGTCACAATGCGAAGTGCAAGGTATGACAAAATTAGCCTATGGTGTCTTAATCACGGCTCTTAATAATATGCTATTTAATATAATACTATGTTGTCTCTTATCTTGACACTTGAATATCCCACCCTCTGCCTGCTTTTTTACTTCATAATTTTATGGTCCACCTTAATCAATAAGAACAATTAGCCTACAATTGTGCAGCGTCTTTGTGACAGTTCTCTGTAAACAGCACTATACAAATAAAATGTAATTCATAGTTCATAGCCATGTGAATAGCTATGCTCGTACCACAAGCCACAGTATTAGCCTATCATTTTAAGTTTAATTGGAGGAATTAAGCGAGAGAAGCGCATGCCGTTCATAGTATAGTCGCGTAGCTTGACGAGTGCGTTTATGTGAAGGGGGTTCTGCATGGGAGTCGAAAAACGGGGCAAAATTACACCGGCTCCATAGTTAAATAAGCATAATTTTTTTCCGGAAGCTGTACCATTAACCAAAGCTGAGCTTGTGACAGTTACTGACAGCATGACCTAAGCAGTATAATATGTCTGCATTGTATTTAAGGCATCTTGCTATTCTGTTTTACTGTTGATATGAGATGATCTGGCATGATTCCGCCACTGCTTAGGTCGGGCTGTTCGTAACTGAGATAAAATGATTGCCTCATATGGTTCACACACAAAGTAGCTAGCTAGTCTCACCATGGCAGCAAAGTCTTAAACTATGAAAACGCAAAATTTGGCAAAACAATATTTGTTATAAATAATGCTATGCACCATAACATTTGTAGTTAATTTCAAATGCTTAGGCCTAATGATGCTAACTGTACCGTAGCTAGGTTATCGAGTAAGGTAATTGATGGAAGTGATTCTATTGTTTTTACTGTGTAAAGTCTAAAGTAGGCTATTCTGCTGACTACGTCATCAAGTGTGTTCCAAAATGTAAGCATACTTGCGCTCTTGCATACTATCAAGTGCGTTAGCTAGTGTAATTAGAATAATGATCTATTGAGAATGCAAGTACGTAGAACGCAAGTGTGCATAATGGAACACAGCCGTTGTCTCCCCCTGGGGGAGAGTTTCTGCTATAACCGACTATTTCAAAAGTGACTTCTTCAATACACCCCCCGGCCAGCGGGGTCAGTGCTGAGCGCATATGTTGCTTTTTCAGAGCGAAGAAGTCTGTGGCGTCCACATGTTCATTTTTCTCTATTGTGAGAGGAGACAAGTATTGGAGGACAAGGCAGTGCCAGAATAGGTAAGAACTCTCAGAATTATTCAACTCGACTCCGTTTGGCTGCAAAACGGCTCTTAAGTAAGCGTTCGCTTTTTTTCAAAAGCCAGAGGTCCACGCGGACCAAGCAATCCTCCAGTTTACCTACGTTGCCCCGCTGACGCATCGCTGGATGAAAAACGACCAGCGTAGTCCGAGGTTAATTGACTAGTGGCCCGACATCAGCATGCTATCTGGGCGGCTAAATTTGTTTGAAAAGTGAGTATTTTTAACCGGCTAGGATGTAGCAAGGCTATATCCGACTAAAACCGTATCTAAATTAGGGATAAATGTAATTTAATTGACAGGTCTGTTAACCTAGATTTACACCCCTCTCGACGATGCATATGGCGGCATAACGTTAACGTATATAGGCCTAGTTTAGCTTGTTGGCTATGCTTTGTTAACACCGCTTCGAACAACATAACGGCGAGTAGTTACGAACCAAACCGCTTGTTAATAACGCTAGTTAACGAGATAGCTAACTATTAAACATTTTTTGCAACTATTCGCTGCTCATTTATCTGAATTGGCAGTTTTGGTTATGTTGGGCTGTGAGGTGATTTCAGCAAGAAAACTGTCTGGCTACGTAGCCTTCGACATAAAAAAGAAAAGAAAAGTAGGCTAGCCTTCGACAGCTTACATTACAAGATCACCATAGTTCCAGTGGCGTACCGTGGGAGTATAACTAGGGGTGCGTCCCAATATTCTTAAAGGGGTAGGAAACCCTCGGTTACATTCTCTCTCCGCCCACACCACAAATTCGAAAAATGCAATTAAATGGGGGAAGCAAAGCAGCAGCAGGGGGGGGGGCTAGAGCCCTATCGCCTGAAGACACCACACCACAAAAAAAGAGATGGGGGGTTAAACTGAATCGTATAATCGCTGACTAATTCGGTAATATCAATCATGGCTTCTTTCGAGGCAGAGGACCTCTCTCCTCCGGAATGCTCTGGGCTTTCCACCGACCAGGAGTAAAAAAAAGAAAAAGTAACGAGCCCCTAGCCATTTCAGCCGTTTTTTTTTTTTTTTTTTTATTTTTTTACATACGCATCTAACGTAGCTATACTACACAAACAAATAAAATAAATAAAATGTGAAAAAAACGAAACACTGAAACTAAATAGGCTACTTACGGGAGGCTAGCTACGGCTACGGGAATCGTCAAATCAATCGATGTTCTGTTTGTCAAAAAAAAAAAAACCTTTTGTCAGCTAATATTTCTACCTGATAAACATATAAAAATAAAAAATAAAAAAAAAAAAAACAAACAAATGGAAAATGATGAAAACTGAAGTGAACGTTTTTTTTTTTTTTTTTTTTTTGTTTTTTTTCTATTTGTAATAATACAACATTCCAATTAATTAGCTTAAAGAAAAAAAAAACAAAACTAAACAATATAAGCACAGCATGGGGACCTTTTGTATTTTGTTTTTTGTACCATTTTTTTTTTCAGTAAATACATGTTCCAGCAGGGGGTTAGTTCCAGTTAGTGCAGTTAACGGTTTATCATCAAACGTAACTCCAAAAAAACGTTAATCCTAACTGAAAAATATTATTTAATATAAAATAAAGTTAAAAGGGGTTGTTATACGAAAAATTATAACTTAAAATACAACAAACGAAATCAAAACTCAATTTCAGGATAACCACAGCAAAGAAACCGTAGGCTGCACTAGCCTTTATTTACACATTTTTTAATACAAAAATATCAGTTACAAACAATGACGTTTCCGCATTCCTTTGGCTGTGATTATCCATTCATCCCTTTAAACCAACCTGGAAATAATTCAACATAACACTGTTATGTTGTAAATCTGAATTGCTTGAAGAACCACACCAGTCCACACCAACTTGCTCACCACATTGAAAAAAACTTAATAAAAACGAATTTTAATTTAAAATTTAATTGAAAAAAATTAATAAAAAAAAAATAACTAAAAAAAAAAAAAAAAAAAAAAATACAACGATATTGCTAACTATAAATAGGCTTACTTGGGGGCTTGTATTGATATTATTATTTTTGGCGGGGGGCTTTACAAAAATTTAATTACAAAAGGTAAAGTGTAATAAAAAACACTTTGTACAAAATTTACACTAGTTTTAATTTTTTTTTTTTTACGTTTTTTTTTTTTAAGAATAGGAATAATTTAAGAAAAAATTTTTTTAAAAAGGCTAAATTTAAAAAATTAAAAATTTTGCCAAAAATTTGTTCTGATCCAAAATTATTATATAAAAAGCACATCAAAAAATTTGTTTTATTAGTTTTATTTAACTCCCCTTCCCCCACTACCACTCCTCTACTACCCGGAAGTATGTGGAGGAGGGGAGTGCAGGAAAGGAGCCATGAAAAAAATTGAGGCTATGTCCGAATCAGAGCCCTGTTTCCTGCGTACAGTGCATTGGCAGAAGTGTACTGTTTAGAAGTGCGCGAAAAATATCCGCCGTACTATTTTCTAACCGTACTGTGGAAGTGTCCTAAGCAGGTCATAAGACGTCCCCATGTCACGTGTTGTTTTTGTTGTATTTGAATGAAAACATCAGCGAAGCTTCACGTCATATTTATGTGACCAAAATGTTTGTGTACTTCTTGAAAAGTGTGCTCCCGAATGTACTCGGCGAAACCCCGGAAGTAATTGTGTCATCCGGGTGTACTGCAAAATTTTTCACCTACTCAACGACTTTCTCGTCCTCGTTCTATCTACTCACCAAGGCTACTCAATGGTGTGGAAGAGTGCTGATTCGGACACAGCCTGGGACGGCGAATCTGCTTCACTGTCATCAAAATTTGCGTTGACTATTGATGGAAGTTGCCCTATCATAACTTTGATGCCGAGCCCACAAATATTCCCAAAGCCAGTTTTGGTTACATGCCGTGTTACGCTATTTTTCTACAGTCTATTGTTAGTGCAATGAACTCTAGGAGCGAAAAACCCATATAAGCGTGCATCGTTGCACACTTGAAATTCTGGGTCTTGTCAAGTACGGAAGTCCACATCCGGGGATTTTAGAATATACTTGATTTTTGCATACTTGCGGTTCGGAACACACTACCTAGAATGCAAGTATGCATAATGGAACACAGCCATAGTTTGCACCATTTACTTAAGGATTGTGGGTAGCCCCTGCAGCCAATCACAGCTCACTTGCTTCACTCATGGATACTAGGGATGAGGGAAAAAATACATTCTGAGATGCATTGTGATTCTTTTGTGAAAGATTATGGCTCAATGCAGAAAACTCAATAATTGATTATTTAAAACTCAATTGTCCTGTCGCTAGGCTCCTCCCCAAACCAGAAATTGTCTAATCATACTTTAGCAACCGTTACCATGCGTTCTGACCTCGGTCAAGGTGCACTGAAACCAATGGAAAGATTGCAGTAGCTCACTGAAAATCGTTTAAAAAAAACATAAATTGAGTCAGACAGGATGGTGAAAAAAATTTGCTTGGGGAACCTGTAATACCTACACTAGGTACCCTGAAAGATTGGAGGGAGGATAATTTTTTGTCCCTTTTCCGAAACCCAAAACCAGCGACAAATGCATTTGTGCTAACTTAATGTTAGCTAACTTAAGTAAATGTCCCAGCGCTGCTCACAAAGTAACATTAATGTTTGCGATTCAGTTATTGAGACAGCACTGCTGTAACATTAATGCCGGTCTTGGAGCTAGTAAAGCCAGCTATCATTACCACCATATCTGATGTGATCTGAACAGCAGCCAACTTGAGGTCACATTAAGTTATTTAACATTATATAGCTGCCATTACCGTTAGCTACGTTAGCTTGGCTGACCAGACGTCCTCTTTTTCCTGGACAGTTATTTTTTTGAGACTGAAAATATCCGTCCAGACGGGATTTCTAAATTTCTAAAAATGTCCGGGTAAGTTTTGCTTGTTCTATAAACCATATATAAACAAACGGGTAGCCTTTCTTCTGTCTAACGTTACTCGTCCCCCTTTTTGAAATGGAAAATATGGTCACCCTGACGTTACCTAGCTAGCTAGCTATTCAGTAGCCTAACTCATACTGGCGTCTTAACATGACAGTTTCAGGTCACTGGCTTTGGGGGGTTTAATATTCATAATGTTAATCAGAACTAGGTTAGTTCATTAGGCTAATCTTAACTGCAGTGCAGGAACAACACCTCTCGATGGTGTTGTTTATCAGCAACATCGGTAATCAGCTGGTGCAGTTTCTCCAGCGGTAGACTTTAATTGACCTCGATTCTAATGACATTTTCATTTTTACACACTTCTTGCACATACTGCTCAATTCCATATTTCAAACCTTTCTGTCTGCTTTGTGGAAATCGCTCTCTCCCTGGTTTACACTGTAAAGTTCTGACTTGAAATCAATTTGTTTGTCCGAGTTTGGAACATTAACCAAGAGGGGCGGGACTTAGCGATAGGTCAGTTTCTCAACATTATGATCGCCTGTAACAATTTCTGGGCTGTACGTTCCTTACGGCTGAACCTATTTGTGAATAAGGGCAGCTTTTTATGTTATCAAGTGATTCAGAACATGCTGAATTTACATGTGTTAAATTACTACAAGGATATGCTACAGGCACACTTGTTTAGTTTCGTGTTGGTTCTTTGCATGTGTTACTACTATTGTATTAATAAAAGATAATGGAAGTAAATTCATCTGTTTATTTTAATTATGGATCATTACAAATACGTTATGTTTTAAAAGTAGCAAGTAGTCACACAGTGAGAAAAAATAAATCATGTATAGAAATAAAAAAATTTGATGCATCGATAATCGTTTTATAATCGAATCGTGAGGTGCCTAGAGATTCCCACCCCTAATGGACAGTGTCCGTTGTGGTCCAAAAATCACGCACCCAGTAGGGTTGTCACGGTATCCCATTTTCATATCGTTGATATGTCTTTAAGAAATATTGTGATATTCCAATATTATCGTTCGTATATAATTTTAGTGGATTAATGACAACGTGAACAGAAGTAATTGCCACGTGTGGCAGCATTGAGTTCTAATTGCAGTAGCCTTAGCGTTGCTTCTGGATCCATGTACTTTTTGGCCAATCGTTTCCCGTTTCAGAAATGGAAATTAAAAAACAAACAAATGATTATTCTATATTAATTTTAAAAACAGAAATTGAAAAATGAGAAACAAATGGTTATTCATTTTGCCAACTGATTTTAAACATAACATTACAGGCTATTTAAACTGGTCTCGATTTCCAAAGTTTATGGCGCCATCCAATTTCTGTTTTCTCAAGGGAAAAGGGTCCACTCCACACAGTAAATTCACAGCAAAATGGCCAGTGTTAATTCAACTCTAAAAGTGTTGATTGAACTCTAGCAGTGTACATATGAGCCTACTCTGGCCAGATCAGGCTCATATGTACACTGTTAGAGTTGAATTAACACTGGACATTTAACTGTGCAGCCAGAACAGAACTGTGGTGCGGCGGCTACGGAGCATAGCCAGAAATTGCATAGACATGTAGGCTATATTATAATGAGCTAGCTATAGCTAATATAAGGTATCAGTTAGACATACTTTGAAACAATCAGACACACAACATTACACAGATTTATTTTATTATTAAGCAATTGTATACAGGTATGGAGCAAATGATTTATAGCCGAGGCTATATTTAACCCACACAGTTTGGCTGCTTGCTCCGAGACGCTGAGCTTGTAGTGTCATAAATAAATGCCAACTGCAACATTCCGTACCGTCACTCATCTCACAAAACAGTTTTTTCTCGTAACTTAGGAGCTAGACACTTCATGGATCGCTCCAAAATAAATGTGATGGCAAACATGATGACGATGAGCGGCTATCAATTACATTTCAAACTATGTCCACAAAACAATGTTGCGATACAATGTTTGCTGCCATGTCTACATATGACACATTTTTTATATCTCCTGTAGGCTCTCGGTGGCAAAATGTTCTAATGCACTCATAATGACTGTGTAGTTAGCGAAGATGTTTTATGGGAAATGTTTGTTGTATTCCCATCCTTAGTTGTGATGACATTCGCCGGTTCTTCTTTATCATTGGGTTTTGTAGCCGAAAAATTCCCAGATTGGCAAAGTGGTGTTTTTCTTTGAAACAAGATCAGCCATCTTCTCTCGCTTTTTTTAACTAATGATGACAATCAGTCACGAGATAGGATAATACATTCATACCGTGCCTGTTACATCTATTGCACTAGCCCCCTCTGCAAGGATGAAAGCAAGCGATCAGATGTTGTAATTTGATCCTACATCATACCTTCCACTGGAAATAGGAAAATCTATGTAATAACCATCCTCACTCTGCTGTTAGCATGGTGCATCAGATAATGAATTAGTACCGTTAATAGTCTAAATTTTAGAGAATTATTTTTTTTTGCATCTGATAAAATACGATTTAAATATAATAACAAATGAGACGCAAAATTGCTGAATTTATTTCCCACTTATGTATTCACTTGAACACAAAAAATATTTGAAAATAAAAAATGTGCATTGTCTTTGTTTGCTCTCTGTAGATCCGCACTCTGCACTCTACTTATAAAAAAAAAAATGCAGATTATCTCAGAATGCCATTCATTGGTCCAATTAATCGGCCGACCTCTAGACGATACCCATATTACTTAACATTATTAATTTAGCAAGTGTATGTGGTAATGTTATGCTTCCTCCAGTGCTAGCTAGTCAGAGCTATGATAACCTGCTGGAATGTGTGAGGCATTTGTATTAGTATTGGTGAAAAATGTAGCGCCTGAAATCTAATGTTACTCCCCAAAACTGTAGCTAACACGACTACAGATTGTTCTCCAACTGTAACGTTAAATCGGTTGATTACACATACACATTACACATACACCTTGGTTTATCCGCTTATCATGTCCCTGACCGATGTTAGCTATCTTATCTAGCTAGCTTGTAGTTAACGTTACCTATCTAAACTAATTAAAAACATTCAAGATGCATTCTGACACAGGAGGGGATATACTACGAACTAAGCACATTTTACTCCGTGCAGTTATCCAGCTAACTTTGTAGTATACCTCCCAGGACTTGGGTATCTTTTGAAACATCAAGTCTGAGTTTGTACCACCAAGGCCTTCTAAAGATGCATGTTTATGAAAACTGTTTTCATACTCTGGCTGACCCGGAGCCAAGACTGTTGTAGGCTATCTGTATGGACAGTGACACAGAATGGCCTGATCATTCTCCGAAAGAACAAAGATATTGGTCGGAAATCGTGAAAGGAGTAGGAACAGAGTCTAAAAAAGTAATGCAGAGCGGGCGTGCGTGCACGCGAGTGGTTGTAAAATTCTGACAGGCAGTCAAATTTCGGTATGGGAGCCATAAAACCATTAACCAAAGTGTCTTCCAGTAGCTAAATGGTGAACTCATGCAAGCTTTTCATAGACCATGTCAAATTCTTCAAATGTGACATTGTTGGCACACTACGACACACTACATTTTGGGCTGATCAGATGGCTAGATAGGCTATAGTAGGCTACCCAAACTGATCAAAGATCACATGAACTTGCAAACTATTTAGCTAAGGTTAGTGAACTGATTCAGTAGCCTAGCCGACATACTTTATTTTATTCAGCAAAGTAGACTGATCTTCTGAACGTTACCTAACCGTCGGGCATGCTAGCTAGATCAGCAAGCTAACAATTAGTAGGCTACTAACTACACTCAGAAAATGTAAAGGCCAAGGGTGCTATTACACTGAAACATAGCCTAGGTTAATGTTTTCAGTAAGTTGCATTTTAAATCTTCCATTTCTGTCAATTGCGATATTTATCTTATCTTTATTCATTAAATAGGCTAGCCTACTCTACTTTTACTCTATGGCTACATTTGACATTTCTCTGTTGTTCTTGGGTTTGTATCGCCACCCTGTGGTTTTCAATGCTAACTGCAGTGGTATGGACATGATCCTGCCAGTGCGACTGTGTGTGCCAGTCGGTGCGAGTGCCAGTGCCAGTACGACTGCGAGTTACTTTCATTACATTGACTGCCGCCGAGCCCACAAATGGTCCCATAGCCAATCACAGATCTTACACATGGACAGCCCATTTAAAGATGCAAAATATAACCGCCTGGTAGGATGTGTAATGATAACCTACTGAAGCACACACAATTTGGGCTAAATATCTTGCCTTTGGGAATCATTATCTTGGGGAAATTCAGGCATACGCAGCAATCTTTCAATCTCTGTGGGCGTGAGCATGATGATGTCACCCATAAATGTGCAAAAAATTGCGCAGTAGCATACGATCGTATCCTTCGCCGGAGAAGAGGAGGAGCCGAGTTTGAAGCCGATTTGCTTAAAGTACCGGATCGATGATCAGGACCGATAAGAGTAGTAGTATTGATAAAATTCTAACGATGCCCATCCCTATCTCTACACAAGTATGCAAACTCCTTTATAACACTTGTTTATCTGATGAGCAGTTTTTTTTTATTTACTCCCAATCGCCTAAGAATCTCTGGCCTAATGATTTTTTTTGTGTGGCATTATATTCTTGGTACTGTCATAGTGGGGGGAAAAAAGTATTTTGACAGATCACTTATGTTCAAATTAGGCACTCTTTTTATTATTTGGTTGCGTATCTTTTGTATGAAGTGGGAATACAGCTGCAGACTACATTCAGCTGTAAATTACCCAATGACACTATGAACTTCCTCATTGACTTCAGTAGGACAATTAGTCAAGAAGCGTCTCCTGAAGTAATCCATTCATAACTCCCTCATCTCTGGCATGATTGTGATGCCCAAATGGCTCATTCTATACCAAGTTCATGCCTTGGGGACTTGCACCCATTTAGTGAACCATGTATTCCATATGGCCTTTTAGTACTTTACTGCGGAATCTAGTCTACAGCTAAATTCCCATTGAGACGCATTGAAATTCAAATCTTGTCTTGTCTTGGATGAGTATTTAGAATAAGATATTGAAAGTCTGTTATTGTTGATGGGTCAGAGAATTTAAAAAGTCACTTCATTCAAAAGATATGCAACTAATAAAAATGGTGCCTAATTTGAACATTAGTGATCTGTCCAAATACTTTTGATCACCTGAAAAAAAGGGTACTATGCATGATAATGGTTATTTAAAAATTATGAAACCAATGTAAATATACTCAAATCAAAGCTGACTATCTGTACGTTAAGCTCATGTTAATAGTTTTATTGTTAATTGAAACATTTAGAATACAGAACCAAAACAACAGAAGATGTCACTTTCCAATCCAACTTATGGTCAGCACTGCCCTTCTGGTAACATTTTCTTGCTACAATGTAGTACTCAGTAACCCTAAAGTGTGCAGTGAATGTCTGAGTCAGTCACTGCTCATGCATTTTTTGTTTTTTCTTCTGCCTTTTCACATATGTGATCTTTGTTCCTGTCTGGACTGATCTTCTCCAATACTTTATTCCTGCGGTTTGGAATAAAATCAGGACAGACTCCAGAGGTAATGCATAAGTCTTATTTTGTTTGTTTTATTTTGTATTTTGATGTCTAGCTACTGGAGTAAAATAAGAAAAATCCAAGGGGTGAATCAGGATTTACTAAAATTAGCATCAGGACCTTTGGAGAAGGACGAGAGGGAGGAAGTCTCATCTCTTGGATTATGCTCAAGTGACTGAGAGAAGTTCCTTCATGAGGAATCCAATTTGGAGGAAGTGCTGGCTGACAATGAGGGGAAATGTTACAGAGGAAAGTGTTGAAAATGAAGAAGTTTTCAAAGACCATATGTTAAACTGGGCAATTAAGAAACGAGTGCCACGTTGAATCTTGGTCGAACCATTCTCTCAAGAATATTCCTGGAACTACCAAAAAATCCCAGAACATTGCTCAGAACAAAAACAAACCTTACTACAAAACATGTCTCAAAAGGGATCCATTTCCACTCTGAAGTTAAAAACAAGGGGTCTTGCTCACTCCCAAGACCTTGGTGTTCCTGAAAGAATTTACCAACATTTATGGCCTTCCCTTGCAGAAGTTCAAATGCACAGTTCTGGCTTATTTCAGGCCTCATTGAAAAATATGAAAATGGGATCCAATCGAACAAGTCGCCCTTTGTAATTGGGATCTTTTTTGCCAAGAACAAACCTGAGAATCTAGTCTTTCTGTGTGATTTTGTTGATTACGCTTTCCAGTTTGAAACTGAAGGGATTACTCTCAAAGACAAAAGGCAATTTCTGCCCTAGTGTGTGATGCGCCAGCATGAGTATTTGTTAGAAATGCCAAAGGTGATTGTGGCTTCCACTGCTGCCATAAGTGTCGGGAGAGGGGGGTGCGTTATCTGCGGTGGATAATATTCCCTGAAGCTATTGCAGCTCCAAGGTCCGACTACAAGACATTTACAGAAGGAGAACAGCAGCATTACAGTGGCTGAACTCCATTGTCTTTGCTTTCTGTAGGCCTGGTTAGTCAGTTCCCTTTGGATTACATGCACTGAGTGGTATCACTAGGAAGTATAAGTTTTTTCTGGGTGAAGGGACCTCAGGACCAAAATGGGGCCAGCAGCAGTGGGGGAAATCTGGAGATGATCATTAGATCATTCTTAACTGTATATCTGATAGGGCACATCCCTAAGACTATGTACCAATACTTCCATGTGCTGCACTGACCATCCTCCTTAGCGTTTTCTGTTAAAAATAAATAAATAAATGTAAAAAAACATACTGACTAGAGCCCGCCCGATAGTGGATTTTTGGGTCCGATACCGATTCCAAAATTTAGGGGGGGAGGGTGAAATCCGATAATCGATATCTGCCGATAATAATTTAAAAAAATAAAAACACTTGACAAGCTGGATGTTGCAAATGGGCAAATGATATTTGAAGACTGGCAAAATGATGCACCACAGAGATGACATGGTTAGTTTAATCTCAGAGTCTGTTTGTTTTGGTCTACTGAGTGATGCTGTTCCTTAGTACTAATGCCAATCAGTTGCACTGGTAACTTAAAGCGGGCTCTGCTCGGATGTCTTAACAGGCGCTTCTAATGTTATTCATGTCTGAGGTTTATCCAATTGGAGAAATAATTTATTTTCCTTCAAGTTGTTTTGTATCTACACCAGCACATTTGCTGACTCTTGCTACTGTAACTCGCGGTGTTCTGTAGGCTAGGCTATACTTAGTGACCTTTTTGATCATGTTCATAATTTAAATGACGACGCGGACACCATTTACGTGCACAAATGCCATGGGCTCAAACTATCCTTGTGATTTAAAAAAACAATATTGCCATTGATATTAGCGGCATCGGTGTACGTAACTACAAACTGTTTGGCTACATGGTTAATTGGTTAACACGCTAGCTAACGTTAGCTAACCTAGCAAACTCGTGATGATGAACAAAATGACAGACCGTTTGTCAGCGTGTGTTATATATTAAGAAAATGGGGCCATTGTTTATTACGATTCCAGCATTTAATTTCACTAACTTAGCTACTTAGGAACTCACCACCAACTCATCATTCAACAAACTCGACGATCCATCTTATGCTTAGCTGTGGTAACACATCTCTGCCAAGCACATGCAGCAGCAGAGCTATTTAAAGTTTAAACCATAGACTGTTAAAAAGGTTTAAACATCTACTCCAGGTGCTCTCTGTTGGCTAAATTATGTAATGACACTCAGTGGTATATGACATGATGTGCTGCTCAGATTTTTGGTTATTGGCCAAAGCAAACACTGATAACGAAATATCTGTGATGTGCTAATATCTGCCGATAATATCGGCCGTCCGATAAATCGGTCGGGCTCTAATATCGACTAGGCTAACAGCCTGGTAGTCCTATTGGTTGACCACTTCCGAAAACTGCACGGCCAAGAGTATGTAACTTACAACATGCATAGCCTGCTACACCTCAGTGCGGTTGCCAGAGCATACAGTGTTATGGACAATGTATTGTGTCCCATTTGAGAACTTGGTCCGCTTAAAATGGTACAAAAACCTAATCAGCTTCTGGAGCGAGTAATGCACCGTCTGTCGGAGCAGGACGGAAGAGTGTTTCACACCTCCACTAATTAAAAAGTGATCTTTGAAATGCTCCATAACAACGGCCCTGCTCCGACACAGTCCAGACTACAGCAGTTCAAGAAAATGCACTTCTTCTAATAAGATGATTGGGAAATAGTCCAGTTTTCATCAAAGTTTCATTAAAGCTACAATCTGCTTGTTGCTTTAATAAACAGAATTAATTGTGGTTGTTCTTGTTTTCAGGTGTAAAAGATGTATGTAGTTGTCAAGCTTCCAGAGGAGAATAATATTGTTGCGGTTGTGCCGCAAAGTTGGTGCAATGGGAAGAACGTGTGCTACTGGCCTCCGTATCCAACCATAGAACATGTAAAAAAGGCCTCCCAAAACGGACAAGAACCGGATATATTCACGTGGACACAATATTCTGCGGTGATTCTGAAAAGTAAAGGTGAATAACAAGTTTCCCCTCATTCCTCACTCAATCATCATATGAAAACAAAACATCTTATTCTCACATCTTATTGTTTTCCAGTGGTTTTAGACAGCTACGTAAAGGCTCATGCGTTCATGGTCAGAGCAAAAAAGGGCCAAAGCCTTGACACTGATCCAGAAGATGGGGAAAGTAGAAGAAAAAGAAAGTAGGCATTCAATTAATTTCCATGTCTTCCTGATAAACGGAGTATTGTTCCCCTTCATATAAATTCAACGTCTTATATTTGTCTTATTATTCCTTAGGAAGAATTTGAAGTACAGCCCGGATGATGATGATGATGATGATGATGATGATGGTAAGAATGAGGAAGGAACGGATAGTGGGCGGTACCCACTTGTGCCTAAAAGCTAAATTTGATGGTTAGAATTTAGTAGAATGTATATTTTGGTGTATTAGTAAATTACTATGACATTTTTGAATCTGTGTAACATGGTGTATTTTTGTCCAGGCTCTAATCAGCAGAAATCTGAATTTGTCAAGTTTTTTCAATTGTTTACAAACAGATTCCATCTACCCTCCCCGAACTTTAAGCCCGAAAAATCTGTCTGTCAACCCAATGTACTTGGGTCAGAAATCTGGAGGTAACTGCTTCTCTCATCTATTGAATGTTCAGCATGATAAACATATTGGTATTTCTTCTAATTATCATCTCTGTTACCCCTTTTCCACCAACATGAACCTAGTTCTCGTTCTGGGCTGGTGCTAGTGCCAGTTCGCAGTTGGTTCAACTTGCGAACCTTCTAAGAAGGTTGACTTTTTTTCCCCAACAACCTAGCTCAAATTCTACAACTCTAATCGCTAAAGTAGACATAGCGATATGTCAGGCATGACATGGATTCATGCTTTTGACAGATAACATTTCTGTTTATTGTACAGTTTTAAAATAAACCTTTATAATTTTACGATACCGGAAATTAATTGTCCATTGACTGAATATTGGGGCATAAATTTGCTAGGAACCGAAGGCTAATTGAAAGTTCGAACTACCGTTACAGCAGTCTCGTGCATCAATGCAAGATTTCTTACTCCTACTCCCTGCTCTGTGACTGAAGCTAGCCTGAGCCGCTCATCATAATCTCGCCCCCAGCTCCTGACGTAAGCGGTTCTTGGTTCAGGACCAGCTACGTGTTGGTGCCGCTCTGAAACCAATTTTCCTGGCCGAGAGCCGGCTCTTTTGCTGTCGAAATGAGATTAGGCACCGGCTCCGAACCGGCCCTCGAACTTGCTTGGTGGAAAAGGGGTGTGTGTGATAAAAAGGAGCAGGACTCGGGTTCCCACTGCACACTCCAGCTCAGGGCAAGTACAGTGATGCATACTCGTAAAGTCTCAATGGCTTTATCCTCTATATAGTATAGTAAACCTTTTATTTCATCGAAACAGGTTCCCTCCGATCTTTCAGCGCCCAGAGCCAGTTGGGAAACTCACTGTCAGGTCAGCAATCTGGAGGTAACTGCATCGGTCTAGTCTATTGAGTGTTCAGCATAATAAACATATTTGTTTTTTTTCTAATTATCATCTCTGTGTGCTAAAAAGGACCAGGACTCCGGTTCCTCGAGGACACTCCAGCTCAGGGCAAGTATACTGATACATTCCAGTAAAAGTATCTGACTTCATCCTCCCCAGTCCAAAGGGGTGTACTACAAAGCGAGATTAAGGGGATAGCTAGCTAAATTAAGCTTCAGCCCTGGGTTTTCTGTATCACAAAGCCGACTCACTTTTAATCGGGGTATATTGCCAGAGCCACAATCTGCAATTTATTGGAGTATACCAATTGTGGAGATATGCTATGCTTATATATTTCTGAAGAGTAGGGCATATGGATGGACAGTGTAGTGGTTGCATCTTTATCACCCTCCAATGTTTACAAACAACCTTTATGTTTGGATTGCAGATTGTGGCTTTAACAGCATCATTAGTATCCAAATGTGGTGTGAATTTATTTAAAATGTAGCTGCATTTTCAATATATGATATTCTCGGATTCATAGACAATAAATGTCTTAATGAGGCTGTGTTTTCATTATTTTAGATTTCCACCGACAAATTCTGCAGCATCTCAGGAAGATCTCGGCTGAGGTCAAGGAGCTGAAGGAGCAGGTCACACTTAACACTGTGATACTCCAGAGCCTGCAGAGTGGTGTCAACATGGACATGTCCCTCCCTCCAGGAATTGTCCTTCCCCTTGAGGACAACAACATGCTCCAGGAACTAGAAGAACGGCTTGGGCAAAACCCAGAGCTTACAGAAACATTGGTAAATATATAACCGGGAAAGCTGTTATGTCAAGATTATATTGCCACTAACTGGGCACCACTAAAACATGCACATTTCAACAATGAGTAGTCGGCACTAACGCCAGAAATACATGGGACGCGGAGCGGGGTTTTTTACCTGCTACACAGCCCCCGTCTTTGTAACGTGTGGTTGCGTGCCAGCCATGGTTTTCTTGCCATGTGATAATGCAGTTGGTTATGCAGGGTTTTGAAGTGTAGGCTATATTTACTGGTACTGAATTAATTAACTAGATTGTTTTAACGACAGGATCATGGATACACATTGATTTGATTGATTTATTTTTATGTGCAATGTAAAAACACCCACAAGTTTGCTCTGCTGCGTCACATTGCCTCTGGTACAATGAGGTATTTATTTGAATCTTTTGTAAACATGTTGTACTTGTTTTTTTATTTTAGTATTTATTACACAGTTCTATGGAGTTTTTACCTGTTTGAGGGTTGCGTAGTCGCGCGTAGAGGGAAAAAATTAGAGAAGAGCCGGGCGACGCACCCGTGGTCCATGTAGCAGCTTCAATTCATTATATTGGACGCGTCTGTGTCCCATGTGTTTCTGGCGTAACTCACTGATGCGTCCCAATCCAGTTTTTGTTCCACCCCCACTTCACTTGCAAATTTCACTTGGGAGGATGTGACGCATACCAATAAAAAGGAGTACACTTGTGTTTAGCAAGTGGGAGGGAGCGATGGCGGAGTGGGTTATTTGAATTGAGACCCACTTCACCCCATCTATAGGCTACCCGGATAGTTAACCATGCTGCTGCACAGTGGCGTATCGTGGGATGCAAAATGTCTGTTATCGTTCCTTTTTAACGGATGATGCTCTCAACCTGTTCCCAACTTTCCATTGATTATCAGTCAAGAAATTAATTTACTGAATAACAAATATCAATAAATACAGCAGGTTTTTGTGTGCTATTATTTTTTTGTGTCATAAAAAAAAAAGCATTTAATTATGTAGTTTAGGCCAGTGCACTGGAAAAAGGGGGGAGCATAAAGCATTTAAACGAGCATACTCTCAACCTGCTTGCTTGTCAATCAAACAATTAATTCCCAGAATAATCAAGACCAATTATGTAGCCTATAAAGATTAAGGAATGATAAAGATAACTAATTTTAGTTGTTTAATAAGGATGGCAATAATCTGAATAATTAATTGGCAAAAAATCCTAAAGTTTCACGTTAGCATTGGGTTTACTTCTCATCGCGTTAAAGAATGTAATTCATTTTAAGACTAGCTGCATAAGCTGCATCCTCTGTTTCCAGTTCTGGGGGCATGTGATTATCATTATCATTCCTTAATCATACCTCATGGTATGTCTTCTTGTCCTCATGGTATGTCTTCTTGTTGAACTGTGTACTCAACTAAAAGCTATTTATATTAGAATAGAATTAGTAGAGATGACCCAGTTCACTTGTGTGTGAACTGTGTGTGTGTTTCGTATAGGGGATAGGCTGATACTGTATGGAAATGTTGTTCTTCTTATCTGTTCTGTTACTTCGATGACCTTCCTATATGCACTTACTGTACGTCGCTTTGGATAAAAGCGTCTGCTAAATGACTGTAATGTAATGTGATGTATCAACCCCTTATTGGTTACAACGCTACCACATGATGGTGCACTTTGAGATCGTTTAGCACTTCCTACCGTGTACTTACTGTTTGCTACCTGCCTAGTTAGCGATTAGTTGTGAATTACACTAAATGCTTTGGGGGCTGACTTCTGCTGTTGATGGGAAATATTTTGTCTATTGTATCTATTTTCACTTAGCTGTAGCCTTGGTAAATGCATTTTTCTTGCTAAAAGCTTGATAACTGGGCGAGTAGATGCACAGCTATTGAAATGTTATGCATAAGCAAATTATAGGCAAGCTACATAAAAACTAGAGCCCGACTGATATGGGATTTCTGAGACCGATAACGATTTTAGAGAGGTAGATTCACAGATTACTGATATGGCAACCGATATAGTTAACTTTTGAGCTTGAATGAAAATGGACCTTTTCTACATGGATTGTGCACATATTTAGCACCAATATGACTATGCAAAGGTACTTGGAAGATCTTTGCTAGCTATTCCAAACAAACGTCATCGTCACCTTAAATCGGTCACGTTAATCCCATTAATTTATTCGATATGAAAATAAATGCCTCAGTTCAAATGTAGGAATGAATCTAAATGCACACTGTCCTAAATATATCTCAATCGGTAGCCTACTCATGAATTATAACGTTAGCTAAGTAATGGTGCTAAGTAAAAGAGCAAAACGAGGTCTGTGGATGCATCTCACGTTAACGTTACTGGTAGCTGATTAGCATGCCGATAGCTAGCTAGCAATGTTATCGTAGTTTACATTCATCGGCAGTTTGCAAACATTTATTAACACTGCAATTAAAGAATGACTGACAATACTGTTGTGTTAATACACTATTATTATTGACCTTATTCAATTAGCTAGGCAGAGAAACTTGTACCTTCCTTTCATTCAGTGAGTTCCTCCCGCAGCAATGCTGCGCTCTGACTGAGTGAAGATGCCATGTCACATGATATGTTGAGGGTAGCGAGAACCACTAGATGGGAGTGCTAGGAGCTCCCACGTGTCAGTGTAAAAAAACCAAAAAAAACTTATATCGGTCGTTCATATCGGCCACATGTCATTCTTGACGACCTTTACAGTATAGTCCAAAAACACAAATACCGGCCCGGTATATCGGTATATAGCTGCACACATTGCTTCCCCTTTTGTAGTGCAAATTAGCAAACATTGGCTAACAATCCTGCGTCAGAATTTTGGGGTTTTCTTAGTTTTAATTTATAAATTCATAGAAATGTGAATACTATCATTGTGACGTCGACGACTCGCCACTATAGGGCCATCAGAGATAGTTAATTGTTGAAATGAGTGCTGTGTATTAGCAAAGATTCTTCAACCCGTTACATCACGCAGCCTACATGAGGAAGGTGCTCTGTTCATTTTAAAATAAGTAAATTTTCCTTTGTTTATATTTCTTTTATATCCAAACAGCCGTGTGTTTGTTTCGACATTTAATGTCGACAAACATATTTTTAAAGTGCTTGCTTTTCTGAGACACTGAATTTGGGTTTTCATTAGCTGTAAGCCATAATCATCAAAATTACAAGAAATAAAGGCTTGAAATATTTCACTATGTGTAATGAATCTATATAATATATGAGTTTCACTTTCTGACATGAGTGACAAAAAATATTTAACTTTTTCACAATATTCTAATTTTTTGAGCTGCACCTGTATATTAGAATCTTACAAGAAATATTTTAGGGGCATTTTTTGACCTTGTGCTTTCTGGGGGAAAAATAGATTTATTTGGGGGCATTTTTGCCCTTTGCCCTGTAGTATATTTCCGATGCTGGGCTAATGACTAGGCTAATGTTAATTGATAGATATCATAATTGTTTACTTTGGTGTTATTGTTGCTGAAACAGATCTTGCCAATAAAGTAGGCCTATTTTAAATTTAATTCAACTAGCCTAAATATTTAGTTTGCAGTATTTTAGCATTTTCTCTCATTATGAAATTAACACAAAGCTTTTTAAATGAAAGGGTAGAGCGTTCCCTCATTGTCGCAACTCTAGAAGGCTCTGGGTCTCACATTTTTAACATTTAAAAAAAAAAAAAGCAGATACATTATTTTAAACTGAGTGTAGGCTAAAAGAACGACATGACAAGGTTTGTGAAACTAATTTCCATTACTTTTCCAAAGCTTTTTGTATTTAATTTTTTTCCAACACTTTTCCAAGCCTGGAAGAACAATTTTAAAATTCCATGACTTTTCCAGGTTTTTCATAACTGTGTGAACGCTGCTATGCATGTAAGCAGGTAGCCAACACAATGTTAGCTAATGTTAGCATAGCCATAGTATAGTTCCAAGCCTAGCCTTCTAGAATATCTTTTCTCAGATAAATTATAGGTGTACATTCAGATTTCAGATGATTATTCAGACTTGTTGTGCCTCCACCATGTTATGCCAGTTGCTTGTCACATATTATACACACAACTTTTTTCTTATCTGTAAGTTTGAAGTGATTCCACACAGCCGATATCTTCACAGTCATGATTGTTCCAATAGCCACGTGAACTGAAGCGTTCTTGGACCGAGGGATGTCTTGCGCCCTTTTATATTTTATTAGAAACACAAAGGATAATTATAGTACTGGGATAAAACAAATAATCCGAATCCTGAATTGAGATTCGAATGTCAACCTAGCGAATATCCAAATATTCGGGGCCAGCCCTATTAAATATAGGGACTAGTTGGACCTCCCGAGCCCTCCACACATAAGAAATAACCGACTCGGTGATTATATTAAATTATATTGGTCTCTGTGATGACCAGTTGTAGTATAACATAATACTGATGCTCTAGTGTTAAAAAGTATTCCTTTTTAATGACAGAAAATACTGTTCTTTTCGTCTGAAAAACTTTCTTTTACAGAGTAGAAACGTGAACATGCGCTGAGTCTCATGGATAGTGTAGTTTTTTTTTTTTTAAATGCCAAACTAACAAAAAAACACTAAACAAAGTTGAAACATTCATAACCGAGGGTCGCAACATCAATCTTAATGTTTCACAATCCAGAAGACTAATTTGCGCTGTTCAGATCTATTTTTCTACAAACTATGGTTCAGATACGTCTGCACAGCGGCGTGCTTGATTCTCGCCTAATTTGCGTGAAATTTGGCTTGTTATAAATGTGAGAAATTTCTGTAACACAAGTTACTTGATGAACGATTTTCTCAGAACAGCTAGGCTTTTTGTCAACTTGTAAGCTATTTTAACGAATTACTTTTAATCGCTTACAGGACAGGCTAACTTTATTTTTTCGACTTGGACCTGTTTTTACTATTTCCACAATGCTGATTGGTAGGCTAATAATAACAATTTTGTCATCTTTTTTGTGCACCAAGCGAACCTGCTTTAAACAGTGATTTGTTGAAGTCACTGCATCGATTTAGATTGTTTAAAATTGCATTTAATGTTCTGTTATGGCACTGGTCTGACTTCTCTCAAGGCCTTGGTGGTTTAACCATAATTGAATAAAGCAATTTTTTTCTCAACTTATTCAAGACTCAAACTCCATATTCAAGAGTTTGCCTCATTCAGTCACCAACTTCAAAAATTTTTACTGATGTTGGTCACATGATGGATAGGACGAGGGTATTGACACATTTCACCTTTAATCTGCCATTAGTCCTCCAAGATACAGATGCAAATTAGTTAATATGCAAGGTCTTGTGGAATAGCTAACTAGCAAGAAGCAATTGCCTGTTGATGAGGGCTATCAATGGTATGGTCACTCAAAGTATTATTGCTATATTTCAATAGGGAGAGCAGTTATCAATGTTTTGAAGTTATATGATAATGGAGTCATGCCAAAATAAATAGTGGAAGATAAAAAAGCATCATGGTTTAAAGCAAAATCAGAGGTTAAACCTTATGTATGTATTCATATTAGGGATGCAAATTTAAAGGAATTTCCTTAATCGATAGTTGTTAACCTTAACAAACAATAGTCGATTAATTGATAAAATAAAAGCTAAATATAGCTTATGATATACAGAATACAAAATGCATGTTATATTCCTCAATCAAAGATTTATTGTAACATTTGAGAAACAGGCATTATTGTAGCGTAACAAAAATAGAATATGTGTGTATAGGCTACTTCAACAGAAAAGAAATTGCGCTCCGTCTCATCAGTTGCAAGCGAAACCGTTGCTCCGCTAGCCGCTAGCAGCATTAACATAATCTCTCTTGAAATGGAAAGGCGACAGTTAAACTAGTAGACCTAGCCTCGAACAGTCAACTTAAATCATAGGCTATTATGTTTTGAATAGGCTCCTCATATGCATACTAGATAGACCTATGTATTTTTATTCAAGACCATTTAAGCTACGTGGTCGGGAGCGAGTCGTGTGCACAGCCCGTTTATTAGCTCTCGAAATCCCTCACCGTCAATGGTGCTTATTGGCATCATGTCCTTTTCAACCATCAACCTCTGAGTAATACCCTCCGCTCGTCTATCGTCACATACCCTCCGCTCGTCTATCGTCACATACCCTCTTTGCCAACACTGAGGTGATGGTAGGTTGCGATCCACTTTGCCCTGACAGCACGCTTTTCAGGTGGTAGGCTACATTAACAAAGTAGTTATACTTCAAAACAGCACCACAGGTATTGCCCACTTCATTTTTGTGTCTTGTGTAGGCTCAACTTCACGGCTTACCCTGCGTTCTCACATCCAGCAACTTCAGTCGCCGGAAGTCCATTCATTCTCTATGAAGTTGAGCGACGGTCAGCGACCTGAGCGACTAGGAAACTGAGCGACCAAAATCGGCCAATAAATGTTGCCCGCAACTTAACTTTTGAGCAACCATCGGCCGTAACAGCCAATCAGAGTTCCACACTTTATATTTCCCCAACCGACACAAAACCATTTCGTGAATAATTTTTCCGCCCGATTTCACTCAAATTGCAGCAATGGAAGAGCAGCTAATAATAATGGTCCAAGCCTACCACGTCCTGTTCAATGTATAACATAACCTTAAAGGATATGTGTAGCTGTTCTACCAATATCACATTGAGACAAAAAATACATGTTGAGTTTTATACATACATCTATCTATGTATCTAGCGTAGATAGATAAAGATCGGTAGCTCGCGACGAAGATAGATATAGGCTAGCCTATCGCTAGCTAGTGAGAACACATCATTATCAGTGTCATGACAAAACTATAAAGAATAGAATGCATCGCAAATATCTTTGTTATACGTAGGCTATTTCCGTTGTTTCTCTTTATCAAAAAATTGTAGCTGCACGAACTGACTTGGATGACACCGGGAAGCTCATGCCCCGCCCCAAGCCTAGTCGCGACCAGTTGCTCGCTGTGAGAACGCAGCGTTACACTAGGCTGAATTTGGCGCCCTCGCGTGGAGACCTTAAACCATGATTACATTTCACACAAAAACTCCCGTTGAAACAAGACCGCAGATTGTTCAGTTAATTGTTTCATTTGAAATCTTATCGATTAAATTCTTATTAGCAATTAATCGATAGTCGATTAATTGTTAACATCCCTAATTCATATTTTTACAAATTTATGGTTTAAACACTATTATAATCAAACTTATTCAAAATCGTAGCAAGCACTGGGTTACGAACTATACAAATATAACAAGTTCATACGATAGTTCCTAGTTGATGGTGTATTTTTTCATGAGAGGGCAGAATTCACAACAATTTAAGCCAGTTTTCTCAATATTCAAACAGTCATATCGCCACAAATATTTACTCCATATCATCAAGTAATGCCTCATTTTGTAGCTCTAATTCTGTACTTCAATGTGAAATGAAAAACTAAAAAAGTCACATTTGAAATGTTTCTGAAGCAGGGACCCGGTCACAAATGTGGATATATGAAAATGCTGCACACGTTTATCTATTGGTCTTGGTTATTGAGCGAATCAATTGTTTGATTGTTAGGCTATCTGGGAAATTATACGGGAAAAGATTGAGAGTAATCATCCATTTAAAAGCAAGATTACAGCCTGGTTCTACATCCCACAGTACTCTGCTGCAGCATAAAGCAATTTGGCAAAATGCAAACTACTTCTGGATTAACTTGTACTTAGTAGCCTATACAGTCTTTTCCATTCTGTATGCGCATTTAATTTATAATACCGCGATAAATATTAACGTGATTATCACTGAACAGGAAGTTCAATGTGAATTGTGGGTAATATGAGCTTGCCGTGTCTGCTCTTGTGCAGACTCGTTCCCTTGAGAAAAGTTGTGAGTAGAGGGGCTATGGCACAAACTTCACTTGGCTTTCTAATGGTTTTGACTCGCACTTAAAATGGAGACTGAGGAAACATCCTGGGCCGTGTCCGAATACGACCCCTACACCTTTATGGGGGCGCATATTTGAGTCCACTTTGTCAAAAAGCTTTTGAGTGGGCGACTTTCTCACAAATGGGGACACTTAAAATACCAGGATGAACCCCTTATTTCTGGGGTTTGGTTGAGGGAATTCAGGAGCACACATCTGACAATTTCAATAAGTAACCCGGAAGTAAAAGCGTAAAAGACATAGAGCTTGTATGGTATAAGGTTCATATAACAAAATACTCTTTAAAAAATTTTGTTAATTCTATCTTCATTCATAATCTACACTTTAACTCGTTGACGTTGAAACTACCACGTTGACTCGTATATTAGTATCTTCATTTATTTATAGGCTGGCCCACCCTGAAATATGATGTTTGTGTCATTATGCTGAGTACCAGTGTTCAAACCAGCTCCTATTTATTTATCTGCCGTTGTGTTTAAATTGCAGAACTGTTACAAAATTATTTCTGCAGGTTGCATTCTTCGCTTCTCGTGGGGGGAAATCCGTCAGAGATGGTGTTCGCAGAATCATGGAGGGCCTCTTCACCAACACGTTGGCCAATGTAATAAACTGGACAGGAGCCGGTCAGAAGGTTGCATTCAAAAGCCTTCAGCTGAAACGTATTGTACACAGTAAGTGCAAATTAATTCTGATGTCTCTGCCTATGTAGAGTCAGAACACATGTTGAATGCCCTAAAGTATATATATATTTTTTTTAGAGGCCGTAAGAAAGAATCCTATCACGAAGGAAACAACAGAGGAGGCGCTGCAGTCTGAGGTGTCGAGGTTCCTCAAGGGGGCTTCGGACAGACTGGGAGGCTGGAGGATGAGGAGGAGGAGAGAACGTGAGGACGAACATCAGCAGATAACTGGGAGAATAATAAAGGAAGAAGAGGAGTAACCTCTAAAACTATGGAATTTTGTTTTATATCCTGTCCTTCGTGTTGAAATGTGGAGTAATCTCCAACCATTTTGGAATAAATTGACAAGTCGGAAAGTCAGTATGGGCTTCCTTGTGATTCATGAAGGGTACAGCTATCCAAATCTGTGTTTGATAGCCATCTGCACACTAAAGTCTGATTTAAAGTACAAAAGCTGTTAAAACCAACCAGCAGTCACACAACCACAAGACATGATTTATTGATTGATCGTTACCTGCTTTAGTGGCATTTGAAACATTTTAATGACTTTTCTCGAGGTAATAAACAGATTTGTCATCTAAGCCTTTGTACCTTTATGACTGTGATTAAATTAGCAAGTAAAAGATCCATGTATGAAGTTAATAAACAGTTTTGCAACCGCTATTATAACAATAATCATAATCTGTGGTAGGCTAATGAGCTGTTAACACAGCGGGCGGTAGACGACAGGACGAAACCGGATGTCATTGTTTTCAATGAGACAGACGGCAGGACGAACTTGCTGTCGGAATAGTGAATATTCTTATTTTTGCCGTCTACCGCGGCGGTTAGGTCACTAACCAATCGAATGGAAGTGGTCCGTTTCAAAATGGACGAGAAGTTTGTGCAACTTCATGATAGAGAACGATAGAGGTGGGAGGAAATATCGAACCAAAAAGTAAAAAAATATCGAGATCTTGACAAAAAGGCTGCAGCATGGAGTGTTGTAAGCACTGACGTGCATATTCCAGGTACACGTTATTAGCTGTATTTTCAGAAGCTTTTCAGCTTCAGAAGTATGATTTGAGGTGTAACTAATTAGATTGCGAAGCTACCTAAACTAGCTGTTTAAAAACAACCCTTAAAGTGATCCATCCATATTTACTGCATATCTGGCAGCAGAGGAGAGTGATGGTTTGAGGCTTGTTTGATGCCTTAGACCCTTGATGATTTACAGCCATTTAGCCAACCATGGGTTCCATACTGTTCCCGTGTAATTTACAGTTTAATCTAGTCCCACCCCCTAATTCCCAGAGAGATCCATTCAAATGCAGAGAGGTTATAGTATCACTTGTAAGAGTAGGCCTACCTGAAAATAAGATATCAAGAGTCTTTTGATGTTGTTGGGTCACAGACATCAGGAGGTCATGGAATGCAAAGGATATGCAACCAAATATTAAAAATGATTACTTTATTCTACATTATGTTCAGGGCTGTGTCGGGGGGGGGGGGGGGTGCAAATACAGAAAAAATTACATTCGACAATATGAAGTCGGTGCTACGGTAGGCTATTGGAGCTACAGACGATTCGGCCAATCATAAAAATGGCACATCGAAATAATATATTTCTCCAATATCTGATTGGTTGGTTTGGCCATATAAAACATACGCAGCGAGAGAGTGGTCAGTTTCTTTTATCAATCTATGCTGTCTCTTCTTGATAACTAACTGTTAGCCTACACATTGCTTAGGGATATAATATTCGCTAGCCTAGCTTACTCAGTGAGTTGAGGATAGTGGCTAGAGTCTCCGTTGGAGATTCAATTTTAAATAGATTGATTACATGTTGCATAGCCTAGTTTAGATTTATATTATAGCTGCAATTCTGCGAAATTACACGAGGAGAGCTGGGCAACAACCCAGCGGCAGGACCGGTATCTGCTCCTTTGTGCGAGGAGGAACAGAAGGAGCACTGCCAGAGCCCGACAAAATTACCTCCAGCGGGCTACTCGTGTGCATGTTTCTGACAAAACTGTCAGAAACAGTCTCCATGAGGGTGGCATGAGGGCCCGACGTCCTGTAGTGGGACCTGTGCTCACAGCCCAGCACCGTGCAGCTCGAATGGCATTTGCCAGAGAACACCAGAATTGGCAGGTTCGACATTGGCGCCCCGTTCTCTTCACAGATGAGAGCAGGTTCACGCTGAGTACATGTGACAGACGTGAAAGAGTCTGGAGACGCCGTGGCGAACGTTATGTTGCCTGCAACATCGTCCAGTATGACAGGTTTGGCGGTGGGTCAGTGATGGTCTGGGGAGGCATATCCTTGGATCGCCGCACAAACCTTCACATGCTAGCCAACGGTACCCTGACTGCTGTTGGGTACCGGGATGAAATTCTCAGACCCATTGTCAGACCTTACGCTGGTGCAGTGGGCCCTGGGTTCCTGCTGGTGCAGGACAATGCTCGGCCTCATGTGGCCAGAGTGTGTAGGTAGTTCCTGGAAGATGATGCCATTGACTGGCCCTCACATTCCCCAAACCTGAATCCAATTGAGCACATCTGGGACGTTATGTATCGGTGCATCCGCCACTGCCAATTAGCGCCACAGACTGTCCAGGAGCTCACTGATGCCCTGATCCAGGTCTGTGAGGAGATTCCCCAGGACACCATCCGCCGTCTCATCAGGAGCATGCCCAGACATTGTCGGGAGTGCATACAGGCACATGGGGGCCATACACACTACTGAACCACATTATGAGTTGTCACATTATGAGTCAGCCTGTGATCTCAATTTTTCACTTTGATTTCCGGTGTGATTTTGAATCCAGCCATCAATGGGTTAATTATTTTGGTTTCCATTGACCATTCTTACTTCATTTTGTTCTCGACGAATTACACAATGTAATCAATAAAGATTTTCAACTTGAATATTTCGTTCATCGAAATCTGCGAACAGTGTACTTGTTTCCATATAAGATTAGATAATGATTTGGTATTATTGGGCATAAATAAAGTTGTCCTCCTATAAGATGAGGTGGGTTTAAAATGTAATTTAATGATCTTATCCACTAATATACTGATGAACCTATTGTCATGGTACGTAGGTTTTTCTTTTCCGTTGCAGTTCTCGTCCTCAACTTTCCCGATTTCCCCTCCCTAATGCGTTTTTTATAGAGCTTGCGTAATATGAGACCTTGAAAACGAAAACTGCCGTTAAGCTGGGCTATTGAAAATAGTTCAAAGCACCCCAGAAAACATGGGATATACCGTTGCTGAGGTTATAATGTACTCTATTTGATAAAAGAGCCGACAATTAAACCAGAATGAACTGTAATGAATGAAACAGGCTTGCGGGGCATGGGGGGTATTACGAATCGACTTTTCAGATAGTGTAATAGCGGTATAAAGTGTTGTATATTTCTCAAACCGATTGTACCAGACAATAAATGACCACTGAATCTTGAAAGGAACATCTTGATGTGTAAAACCAATGGTAGGATTGTATATTCATTTCATATTTAGTAGCATATATTGCGAGTAGAATATATGGTAGAATGAGAGAATACTTTCATGTGTTTATTTTGCATTTGAGTGAGCAGTGCTTTTCTGGCATACTATCAGGCGATTGTTGGGTTTATCTTGTTGCTATGACGGAATTCTAATTATATATGATGAACAAATATATTTATGAACTAAAACATAGACGCTATTGTCCACTATGTCACACATGGGTAGGTATAGACTGGGTGTGTGTGTGGGGGGGGGGGTCCTTGTTAAATGGATTTTCTACGGGAAAAGTGACACTTAGAAACTACGCGTTAGGCTGAAATCATGAAGAATCGTTTACTAATAAAGTTAAAACACAGAGTTTGTCATTTCCACTAATAATCTGGCTGCAGGAGCAACGAATGTCTCAGTCGAGCAAAAAGGCCTCACCGACGAGACCATCTGCGCAAAGGGGAAGACGATACAACAAGCTGTACAACAAAGAGGCCCGCACATTGAAGTTGCCTTCATCCCGGCATAGCGAGCCATCACAACAGTGCTAACTTATCACCAAGCTGGTCATTGCATTCCCTGCTTACCAGTCATCACCATATTTGTTAATAGCCACTTCATCTGCATTTTGTTTGTATTATTTACGATGATGATTGTAAGTGCAAAGTTTATAAATTCATACAGTGCCGCCTACATATATCATATATCTATATACAATGGGGGAAATAAGTATTGGACACGTCAACAATTTTATTATCAAACATATTTCCAATGTAGCTATTCACATGAGATTTTGGGTGGGTTTAAAATGTAATAAAATTATCGGATCCACTAATGTACTGATTAGCCTATGCTTTAGATTTATATGAAAGAATCTCAAATCTCATCTAGGGCTTTGAAGAAAAAAGAATCTTCAAAATGTTCATAAATTAAACATTTTATGTTTGAAAATGCCCTGTGTGAGGTTGTGTAGAAATGCAGGAAATTAGTTTTAAAAGGCTCAAATTATTTTTTTGGGGGGGGACCCCCAGACCTCCCATGTTATTGGTTAACATGTGCCCCCCCAACATGTATCTCTGGGCACTGCGTTCCACCCTTGTGCCCCTCCAACATCTCTTCATGCCCCCTCAATCAAAGCAGTCTAGAAACGGCCCTGTTACATCTAACACTCTTGTCTTTGCATAGGCTATGCACGATTACATCGCTATTGGCTAACATGTGCCCCCCCGACATATATCTCAGGGCACTGCGTTCTGCCCTGCGTCCCCCCCAATGTTCAACAGAAAGTGACGCCCTTGCTAAGAGGGAATAAAGCAATACAGCTGTGGTTGGTTTAACAATTGTATTCTGTTATACTGTACATGTGTCCTTTGTGCCCTCATTATGCCTGTTGTGTACAATGGATACTGCTTTATTTAATTGTATTCCTAGTTTACGATTCCAGTATTGTAGTGACTTGTATTGTGAAGAAACATGTTCATTCACACTTCATATTTACTGCAAACACATTTTAAAAAAAATGGTTTCCTTCCTATTTGGTATGCCCAGTCGTTTTAACCAGTGCTCCCTGCTGGACCCAGACGGAGCGCAGAAAAGCACACAGTCTTCTCTGAAACGCGATATCAATCCGCTACTTCTTTTCACACTGCGATCACAAAAGTTGAGTTTATGCAGAGTGGAGCGGCTAAGTGCTTATTTTCGTCAGAATCTTTCAGTTGATGATACAAGCGTGAAAATTGGCATGAGCAGTCTCCATGGGTCACTTGACAAGAAAATTGGCCGAGCCATTTGAAATTTCAAGATGGTGGCCATTTTTCAAGATGGCTGACACCTTAGTGGAGCAGTTAAGTGATATAATGGTTTATTTGGTGGTAGAAGCATGAAAATTGGCATGAGCAGTCTCTGTGGGTCAATTGACAAGAAGCCACCCACCGCCACTTGAAATTTCAAGATGGCAGCCATTTTCCAAGATGGCCGCCACCTTAATGGAGCAGTTAGGCCTAAGTAATCATTTAGTTGGTGATACAAGCATGAAAATTGCCATGAGACTCAAAGGGTCACTTCACAAGAAAATTCTCCCAGACATTTGAAATTTGAAGATAGAGGTTAGACAAGATAGACATTTTTCAAGATGGCTGCCGTCCGCCATGTGGATCTTTAAATGATAAATTTTCTCATAGAAATGTATTGGGTTCCTCAAAAGGCTCTGTCAAGAGAGGTTGTTTGACTGTGTTTTGTCTGACTCCTCGCCCACGACCTGTCCAGTTTGGTAAAACCTGCCAGGAGTTGCCTCCCACCGGCATAGCTCTCAGGGTTCACTGAGGTACACAAGCTCCCTTACCACGACAAGGTAACAGTCACAAGGGAGTTTTTAATTTTTTAATTTTAAACTAACAGCCATTAAATTAGTCAAATAAATACTAAGGGGTGGGGAAACAAAAAATAAAAGATTAATAAATTAGCACAGTTGTGGTGCTGAACGGACAGTGCTCCAAAATAATAATTGAGCAATGGCTAATACTGAATGGCAATAAGGACAGATCCAGAGGCAACAGCAGCTCTGGCTGACACAGCCACGGAACCATGACAAACAGAAAGTATCTCAAACAATACTAAGGAACTAAACTGAAAATGTGCTTCACTGTTAAATATAGGCAGTGGAAGCAATGTTACAAAGTAACAACTGAAAATTTCACAGTAATAGGCTGGTGACAAAATAAAACATGATGCGCCGATGTGGCGAGGGGAAGCCGAGCCATAGGCCTACACCTGAAAACACAGAGGACAACGGGGAATAACTGGCAAAAGAAACATGCAAATAGGTTCTAGCAGGGGCAACTACATAGGCATGTGCAACTGAGTCCATATTTGAAGCACTTACACCTTCCAGTACATGCCTTGGTGCACCCACATTTGGTCAACTCCCAACAACTCTCTGCAATAGGTGGAAGTGGAGTCCAGAAGACTTTCCACTCCTCGTCCTGTTTGATCCATCCCCAGTCGGATGGGCTCGGCATTTGTGGTTGTCGCTTCAGTGCCTGTCCCCACACGTATCCAGCCTCATAAGAAGCACGTTTGGCATGCTCTTTGAGTGCTGCTTGAGTTGGTGGGATCAAGTCATATTGTCTTTGCTTTCTGGCAAAGAGATCAAGCCTGGCCTCGTTCACAGTTGTGACATCGCTGGACCTGTCATACATTAGCACAACAAATCTCTCCAAAGCTTGCAGGTCACTATCCTCCACTGCAGAGGGACATTCGCTGAGTGTTGCAAATGTGTTTGAGACCTCATCACACACGTCCCATGTTTTCCAGGCAGACTTCTTTGATTTGCCATGGAAGGATGACACAATGTCACAACCACTGAAGGCATGGAAGAAGAGGATACCACGTGTTTTCTCTGGTCCTATGGCTGAAACCACCTCATGTATTGGGATCCATCTTGTCTTCTCTCCTTTGCCAAAAGTCACCCACATTTTCTCAAGGCCAAGTTGCATCATAGAGGGCATAACAGAAGTGGCTATGATTACAATGTCTGTGTCATTGGCATCGATCGTCAGGGATTTGTGTCCTTGTTTCACTGCATGCTGGGCATGAAGGAAAATACGCGTGTCTGCCTCTTCATGACTACACGGGGCTACTGCATCCAGGTTAGCAGCTTGGTTGCTAACAGCATCTTCCCCCTTCGTCACAATGACTATATTGACTGTTTTCATTTCCGTAACTTTATCAGCAATGAAATGGAACAATTCCTGCTTGTTGTTTTCATCCCGTAGGAAGCTTTGCCAGTTTGACGGAGTTTTGCCTGTGCCTGTTACTCTCCTCCTGATTGCTTTTCCCCGTTTTGACCTTGCTTCAGACTTCAGACTGGACTTCCAGTAAACATCGAAAACAATGTCCGTCCGCTTGTATGTATGGCTGTATGTCTCTATTCTTGGAAGTATGTCATTTATTGCATATTCATCAAACGTCTTGCTTGAACGTGGTGGCAGTGTATTCACCATAGCTGATCCATCCACTATGAGAACGTCTGATTCTGGCTTTTTTTCGGGCAATGTCACTTTCGCTTGTAGTATATCAGCCAGGTGTGATTTGGTACACGTGCGGAGTTTCCCTCCATCGCTGAGAGAGGCGGGAGCTGATTGGTTCTCATGCATAAAGAACTCTTGTAAGTCACACTGCCTGTTCTGGCAAGAGATGAATAGTCGGGAGAAAAGTTGGTAGTCATCCTTAAGTTCCTTCATCTTGGAGTTTGTTCCACTGACAACTGGCTTGTGCTTGAAGAAAGTTACCATATTCTTCTTGATAGGCTTGTAGAAAGAGCATGGACTGTCGAGGCTCTGTAGATCTGTCATGAAAGACTTGAACTGTTCTTTGCCTTGTTGGTGATGTACTGCTATCAGCTCAGCTGAACTGGCATCAACAATGTCCTTCGTGTCCAACACAAGCAGATCATCTGATTCTTCCATGAAAGGGTTACCCATTTCCCGCATCACTGATGTGAGTCGTTTCACTTTCTCAAAAAATGCTTTTTGAGCAGCCTCTGTTTGTTCATGGTGATGATTACCTTTCTTCACATCTTTAGCTCCTGACACAGCTTCATAGTTCGCAACTAGACGGCTCACCTCTGGACCTGCTAACATCCATCTTCGCAGTGCTGATGGGTTCTCTGTCAGCCAGACTGCTCCCCCATCACCTTTGATCACAGCATTGAGCCATTCATGAGCCTGATCAATTGCCACTGCAGAGAAAGCCCTGTCTGACTTATGTACTACAAAGTTCCCCTTGTGGAACTCTGCAGCCACTTCTGGATGTTGCTCCTCAATGCACATCATGTCTCTAAGGTGTATTGGAAGCCATCGAGCATAATTCACATTGTTGTTGGCAAAAAAGTATGGGACAAGTTCAAACAGTGACTCACGGTACAGTCTGAAGTTACCTTCTCGAAATGATCGGATCAAAATGAGAATGGTCAGCTCCATCCTATAAATGAGAAACCAGAACTTGAACTGTGGACTCTTCTGCTCCGTGCACCACACTTCAAAAGTGGTGTTAGTGTTGTCAGGTGTCTCTTCCCTGTACGCATCGTATGCATCTTTCATCAGTTCGTACAGACTGCATACTGTTACCTGATGTGCGTACCGTGTTCTAGTTACACTTGATGCTGAAAGAAACGAATCTGCTGTACCAGGTGAGGCTACCCCAGCCTCAACGAGGGCACTAGTCCATCCACTGTCTTTGAGTAGCGTTCCGATAGATTTAAACGCTGTCATTTCAATATGTAGACCTCCAAACATGATCACAAATTTGTCTTCTCCATATTGCTCTGGCCAGTGCCATTGGATCTGCTTTGCAAGAGCATACAGTGGCTGGTCAGCAGCTATGACTGGCGTTTGTCCTGGATTCAGGAATGCTACTGTATCCCTAACTTTGTCCATAACATGCTTTATTGTTGCGACAGAGTGGGCCTGGTCTCGGAAGAGGGGAAGCAGTGATGTAATGCTGACATTAAAACCCTGGCTCCTCCTTTGGGATGCATGGTTGGCTGACCATGTTATAGTGGCAGAAGCATCGACTTCTTGGGTTAGGCTAACCTTCTCCAGCCATTCATACTCGGGTGCAAAGTTTCTGCTGAATACAGTGAGGTCTGGCAATGGTAGGTTGGCTACAGGACGGGGCTCTGGGTTTTTCTTATTGAAGAAAGCTGGTTGGATGTTAGAGAAGGATTCAGGAATCTCAGGAACCTTGTTTGGTCTGTTATCTGAAAGGTGGAGTGGTGGCCTTATCTCGCCGCCATTGTTAAGGGTTGGATGTTGGAACATGGAAATACTTGTACCATGAAAGGAGGTATTTGCTGTTGTTGCTGTGGGATTATGGTCAATGTTGTCCATAGCAGATGTGGTGAAGAGTCCCTTTCGCAGAATCGGTGGGCAGACAACCCCATCTACCACATATTGGTTCACCACAGATTCTCCTAGCAGTGCGGAAACTTCAAACACCCTGTCATAGGAGATGCTAATTCCATTCTCATGAAGCATATCAATGAGTTTTCGCTTTCGTGTCTTCGCATACACCACCATCCCGATGTATACAGCAAATGGAGTTTCGCGGTCTTTTGAGTGTCTGTGGGTTGCTGCACCATCTTTGCACTTAGAGTAGCAATTGTATTGCAATAACTGTGCAATTGCAATGTCTGATTTGAATACCCCATGATTCAAATGTGACTTGATATCTACACCATGTTCAATATTGCAGATGAACTGAAGAAGCGTTGGTGGAACGGATTCTTCAACAAATCCCTCATGGAATTTGTTGTCAAACCTTGTCTTGTGATTAAGCATCTCTCTACGTATGATGCTGGCAGCCTTAGCTAAGTGAATGGCTTCAGCTTCACTGTATTTGCTTACATCAGAAAGAACAGAGCTGATGTCCTTCTTGAATGCAAGCAGTACATCACGTCCTGCCTTGTGTTCTTCTAGCTCAGGTATGCTAGAAAGCAGCTGCTCCTTCAGTCTGGTTGAATTCACATTTGGTGATTCGACACCAAGTTGCTGCAGTCGTTGCTTGTAGAGAGAGACTAGATCTGCAAGCTTGAATATAACTGGATCTGTGCCGTCACTTGTGGTCTTCATGTCCGTGATGTAGATGACAAGTTCTGAAAAAATAGAGGGATACCAGTCCTGGCTAGCTGAGCTTTTGAGGCTCTGCTCATGCTTGAGGGCATTGAGATGGTCTCGCTCTCTGTTGTACAGTCCAACGAGACAGGCAGGATGGTATTTAAATTCCTGTGCAACAACATCACCAGCAATAAGCTTTGCAAGGAGCTTCATGTCGCTTAGATTCCTGGCACATTCATTAACCCTTTCATTAAGTTTCATTGTCATTGCGTCTCTTAAGGGGGACGTTGCACTCTCATCTTCACAGATAAAGCACAAAGCTTTCGAGGGCTGGGATCTTCTTGGCCTCTTGACATGGATATCTTTGGTATCTTCGGTGTCTTCAGCAGCAGTAGAAGATGCTCTCTTTTGGGCCCTTTCCAGCTTTGTGTTGTTGAACATAAGTTTACAGCTTGAATGATATTTTGCTCTGTTTCTTGTCAATGTGCTTTCTATGCCATCACCTTCATCTAGTCGGGTTGGACTAAGTAAGATAGGCAGAGCATTGATCTCATGAAATAATGGAACATTTCGTGCAATGGTACCATAACCAGTACCGTGCTCTCTGTTGACTAAACTCGGCTGAATGAGTTTTTCCTTCGTGTCCTGCTGACAAATTACACATCTGTCCCAGTTCGTTTTCTCAACTGTTATGATGGCTTCTGCCATGTCTGCAGCAAATGCATAGGCAGAGGCCGAGGGATTATACCTTTTACCACCTTTTACCAAGCACTTTGATGTATGGGATACAACTAAGTTCATGCCTTAACCCTACACTTAGTCCGATCGTTCATCCAATGCCATTTATATCCCGTGCGATCTGTACACCATCCGGTTAACTAAAACCCCATTAACCTTGGCTCGGCTCTCCCGCGCTGGCACAACCTGTCAATTCAGGTGCGGCTATCTAACTGTTTTGGGGTAAATTAGACAGCATTTGGGATACTAACTTTCAATTAGCTGACATTGAACCCCACTCTGAGTTTAACAGCAGTGATATATCACCAGTGTGCCCTGGTAGTGCAGATATTCACTCTTGTCTAATCTATCTATGATCAACAACTGTATTTTGATGTGTTAAAAGTTGTTCTTTAGCATAATCTAAAACATATAAAATAAAATGACACCAAATCGTCCTTAATGAAAAAACCCAATACATTTCTATGAGAAAAGGGGATTTTGAGGATCCAGGGGGCGCCCATCTTGAAAATTTTAATTTCAAGTGGCTGGGAGTGTTTTCTTGTCAAGTAACCCTTATAGACTGCTCATACCAATTTGCATGCTTGTGTCACTAACTAAACAATTATGCTTAACTGCTCCATTTAGGTGGTGGCCATCTTGACAAATGGCTGCCATCTTGAAATTTCAAGTGGCTGTGGGTGGCTTCTTTTCAAGTGACCCACAGAGACTGCTCATGCCAATTTTCATGCTTGTATCACCAAATAAACCATGATATCACTTAACTGCTCCACTAAGGTGTCGGCCATCTTGAAAAATGGCCACCATCTTGAAATTTCAAATGGCTCGGCCAATTTTCTTGTCAAGTGACCCATGGAGACTGCTCATACCAATTTTCACGCTTGTATCACAAATTGAAAGATTGTAGCACTTATCTGCTCCACTATGGAGGAAGGCATATTATCCAGAGCTCGAGCAAGCAGGCTGCTGCCCCTGGGCTGACCAGCAGGGGTCATGTTTGAGCAATGAGACACAATCATTCTGAACAACTGAATCCCTCCGTCGCTAAACAGCGCTATTGGCCATTATGCATCAGTCTGTGGGGCTGCAAGCCACAATGTCACAGTGGCAATGTCACAGTGCAGATTCAGTACCAGATTGTGGGGCCTATCCACACACTGGAATGGTAACAGATAACAGGCCGTGGGGCCCATCCACATACTGGAACAGCACCTTAACAGGGTGAGCCACCATGCAAATAAATCTCTGAAATTAATACATTTTTGACGAATATCTCTTGTAGCAGTTGCATAATTTGGTCATAATGCAGGAGATAAATCATATAATAAGTAACTAAATGTTAAGGAAGTTATTTCCAGTCAGATACTGATCAATTCCAGCATTTGCCTATTCCAGAAAATTCTACCTCCAGATACAATCTCAGAATTGTGCATGTAAGTATTATATTCCTGCATTTCATTTCATTATTTTTTATCATATATGTATAATATATATATTTTTCTTTAAATGATTGTAAAGCTAATGTATTGTTAGCGGATTCAGAATATGCTTTTATCCAGGACAATGCTTATGAAGATTTAAATATGGTCTGTTGTACTGAAGTGTGGTTGTGGAACAGCCAGCAGATGGGGTTTCCCTGTGTGTGCTTTTAGGGTTTGATAACTACAATCAAAAATCTCTGTGTTTTTTAATATAGCAATAAACTTTACTTGACTTGACTTGTGACAAAAGGCTTGAGGCCTACAGACCTTAAGGAAAGGTTCGTTTTTACTCTTGAACAGAGTTCCCATAAGTGACTAAAAGAGGTCAGAGGCCACTGAGCTCTAAGGTGGTATTAATTTTCGGAGGAGATACCTGTCAATGTCTGTTCGTGTTTTGCGTGCTTTGTACTTCAAATGTCAAAAGGTGGCAAACACTTAAACTAAAATGTGAGCAGACAGGCCCAGAGAGGGCAGAGGGAACAAGGTAAAAGAGAAGAGGCCATTTCACATGAATCTTATACAGATACATGTACAATATCAGAATTGTTCATGTAAGTATTATATTCCTGCATTTCATTTTGTTATTACATTATTATTATCATATATGTATAATATAAAGCCCGGTTTTTGCACTTGGGGCTATTCTGTCTCCGGCTCCAGTCTGTGAGCCCTTTGCCCAATTTTTCTGGGTTGTTTTTCGTTTTGGCAGTTATTCGTTTTAGTTCTTCTTTCCCCCTTAGTGGTTGTTTCATGTTCTGTGAATAATTAATTGAACCCCTCTCGTTGCGTCTGGTCCTCCGTTCCAACTTCCTGATAGTACACAGAAGCCAGTATGGAGGGACCAGCGACCCCAGCGTGGTTAGATTATGTCCTGACCGCTCAACACGCCACGTTGGCCATTCATGAAGGAGGCATACAAGCCCTCGGTCGCGTCTAGTCCTCTGCTCCAACTTTTTGATAGACAATGGTTATGAAGATTTAGAAATATAGTCTGTTGTACTGAAGTGTGGTTGTGGAACAGCCAGCAGATGGGGTTTCCCTGTGTGTGCTTTTAGGGTTTGATAACTGCAATGAAAAATTTCTGTGTTTTTTAATACAGCAATAAACTTTACTTGACTTGACTTGTGACAAAAGGCCTGAGGCCTACAGACCTTAAGGAAAGGTTTGTTTTTACTCTTGAACAGAGTTCCCATAAGTGACTAAAAGCCACCTGTCAGAGGTCAGAGGCCACTGAGCTCTAAAGTGGTATTCATTTTCAGAGGAGGTACCTGTCAACGTCTGTTCGTGTTTCACGTGCTTTGTGCTTCAAATGTCAAAAGGTGGCAAACACTTAACCCAAAATGTGAGCAGACAGGCCCAGAAAGGGCAGAGGGAACAAGGTCAGCGAGAAGAGACCATACTTCACATGTCTGTGCTCGTCACAGGTCTGTTTTTATGTGAGAAAAGTGAGAAAAATCGCCCACTCCTTTTGTACATACTTAGGTAATTAAACAAGCCCACTCCTTATGTACATACTTGGGTAATTATTTAATTAGGCAATTAAAACTTGTTCACAAACATTTACCAGCTGAAGACTCTATATACAGTGTGTACAATGGAATCTCACTGTGTGGGATGTTTTAGTAATTAGCTTTCGGAAATTGGCATGAGTTACACATCACAAGTATAATAACAACTGTTAAACAATAATCTGAGTGTTCAAACAGTTTTCAAGAGTTACCCAAAGTATTTTTGTTTAAAACTGTTCTGACAATTCTAATCAAATATTTAATAAAAATAAACAATTATTTAATGTATCACATAACATTTAATGTAATGCAATTATACATTAAAAACATTGGTTTCACAATGGGTTCATAACATGACTGCAGTTTCTGTATTTTCATAATTACATTCATAATTAATTGGGGATAAAGTAATTTTTTTACTTGTGAGGACTTGATTCCTTCTTTTACTGAGATGTAGAAGTCATATAACGTGCAATTCCATTCAGTTTTTTGTCACTGCTGATGATGGGATCTAAGCTCATTTAATCAATAACCTGTGATACAACTGAGTGACATATCATTGGTGAAAAAAAGTTGATGTTAGACTTGGAAGTTATTCTTAGAAATTCAATCTTGGCATGCAGCATTACCAGTTACATATGTGTCCGGCTCTAGATTTCACAGCATACTTGTATTTATTAAGTTTAGTGGCAGGTCTTGTCTGAAACATTCAATAACCAGTGGTCTAACTTGTCCGCAAAGAGTAACAAAGCTAAGATTATTTTGTGTGAAATATCGATGAATTGAATCATGGGATCATCAGAGGGATTTTGACAATGTATTTGACATAATAATATCCATTTAAACCTGCAGTTCCATCCTCCGGAACCAAGAGTGTGCTACTGGACTGAAGCCAGCAATAATGTGCTCAGCATGGTATGTTACTCAAATCAAAAGAAGCATTCCTTTGCCACATGGGTGTCCACTCCAATCAGAAAAGGGCCAATAATACTTTCCAGCCCAGCAACTACACTACCTGGTTTTTGTTCCTAATTACATACATTATAATCACTTACGTTACCACTGGTTACTGCACTTAGAGTGCCTACTGCGATGTGTTAGAACACTGGTATATGCAGAACTCGGAGACAAACTCAGGCAAAGACTCCGCACAAAGTAATTTATTAAAAAGGAACAAAAAGGGCGAACAAACGGAATGCTGAGGTGAAGGACTGGAAACAGGGTTGCCAAAACTATGAGGGCTGGTAGGGTAGGTGACGGGGCAGGAGCGATCAGGAACGGGAAGCAGGTTGGATGGGCTGAAGCGAGGACAGAGAACAAAACAAGCAGGTTAAACACGCGAGTAACAAACAGACAGATTGACCGGGTAAAGTCTAGACGGAACAAGACAATACAAGAAACTGGCAAAGAGGCAGTGAAACCAGGGAACTTAAATAAGGAGGGAAACAGGAGAAAGAGCTGATTGAATAACTAAAAAGAGTGAGGAATGTGTGCGGGAACTAATGAGATAATTAAGGTGTGTGCGGAATGTGAGCAGAGGGGGAGAGTGATAGGCTATATATAAATAATAATTTTTACAATAATCACAAACAAAATAAGCATAGATAAACACAGGACAAATGCAAGGATTTTAAATCAAGAGATAATAGTAAAAATATAATCTGAGCACAGAAATGAACAAGACGGTGAATAAAAAAATTCAAGACAAAAAACAAAACAATATACTAAAATATAATCATCCAAAAGCCATCTTAAATAAGTTAGTAATTATTTGACTGCCCAGTTATATTTGCTTGCATTTGAAAAGCACAAAACTGGCTACTGAGTACAGTTTTTTTATTTTCTGTTTGCCTGCTTACTTGCACACAGCTAGATTTACAAGTGCTTAATGTTATTTTTTCTTGTCTTAAGTTCTGATAGGGAAGTAGCTCCTCTGATCATCTAATCATCAATACATCATCAGTGCATCAAATGATCAGTCATCCCTGAACCAGATTGCTGACTGACACCATTCATTTGCATGTCAGCAGAGAAATTGAAGAATAAATAAATAAATATGCAAGTTAACAAAAGAATGAATATATTTTACAATATATTTTTAGACTGTTTATTCCAAAATTTTATTGCAATTTATATGGCAATGAATGCATTTAATCATTTATTTGTTTATTTATGGCTATATTTTCCATATTCATTTACTTATTTTTTATTTTGGCAGGGAAAACACGACATGTGCCTCTGTTATAATAACCATCTTTAAAAACAAGACCAGTCAACAAAACCAAAAGAACCTGAAAAAATGTACAGTATTTATTTTCCGTGCCTCCTTTTGTGAGAATGTTCTGCCTGGAGACACTGGTAATTATAGGGGTCGCGGCAGGAGCTGGCCACCACTCTAGCCCATAAATAAAAAGCAGGCTAGCTATTTCTTCACTGAGGCACAGAGTTGGAATCCTACAAATATATCTATGAATTTCATTTCTGCTCTGGAGGACTGTACATTAGCGCGGGTGCATAAGAGACATAGAGTTTCACACATGCTTACTGGCTGCATTACTGCCCGTATCAGTCTCTCAGCATTAATGAGCCCCCCCTCTTCAGTAAAACTGCTGCATTAAATAACAAAAATGCATATTATAGGCTCACATCCATATTTTGAATTAAGTTTTTGGGGTTTTAGTAAATATCTGTCTGAAATGCACCTAAAATATTTTCATGGAAAAGTAATGATTTCTATGTATTCACCATGATTAGGTCAGGGATCGGATTCTTACAGTGTTTCCAAGCTGGAGTCTCCTCCATCTATATCCCGGCCTAATCCATTATGAACTAAAAGGCAAAACTGATCAGCTCTCTCCTTCTGTGATTCTTTTTATGAATAATGACCTGTGCCACACTTCCTCTCTGTACCCTACCCCCTCAGTGTACCACACTTCCTCTCCATACCCAACCCCTTCATTGTACCATATTAACACACTAAACTTGTCCAAACCTTAGTCTATGAGAAAATGTATCACAAACCCTATCTATGTCGGAACTTTAATGACCCCCAGAGGGCCTTAATATTACACAACACAGAGTTGACGCAGATATTTAAAGACAATTTCTCTGAGATTTACTGATTACCTCATGCTTCCTGCTTGAATATTATTGTGAAACATCAAAACATCAAAACTTGAATTTGAGTGAAAAACAAGTATTTTATATTAAAATAGTTTATAATAGCTATTATCGCACAAAGTCGAGATACAATCAAATTACCGATAAACAATTTGGACTAAAATCCTGGGATGTTTGATCAGTCTCACTGAAGTACACGGTCAATTGATTACAGCTGGCTTGTCCATGAGGTGGATGACCAGGGCGTTTCCTTTGGCCTTTCTTATCCCGGTTGGGATTTCTTCTGATCAGCCCAGTCCGACGTCGTCTGGTTATCGCCTGGTTTGCGTCTTTGTCCGTGGCTGGAACACACCTCGGTCAGAGTTGCGTTAATTCAGTTCAATTGTTAGATGCCGGTAGGCAAGCTAACGTCACTTGCGTCTTTCTCCTCGGCCTTTCTAATGCCGCTGCAGCTCTGTGTTGCTGACTCACCGAAAAATGGAATAGAATAGAGAAGAAGTGGAGCAGACAGACAGGAATTTTTCAGTCTTATCTGTATGAGTTTTATGTACCTTAGTGTCTCGTGTTTCCAAGCGACATAATTGGATCACTAACTACGGCTGTCACGCTGGAACAGAGTTCACTTATGTTGCTTGTGGAATGAATGGAAACATAGTCTGTTGTTCCTACATCCCCCTTTGGTCTTGGGATGCAGCTTAAGCCAGTATTCCTTGAGCATAAAAGTCAGTTGACAGGTAACAGGTCCTCAAGTTCATTTAAAAGGTTACAACAAGATGGCAGTCCAGGGGAGCTGACAAGTGTCACAATGCTGGAACACACTCAAGAAATTTACATGACTGTCAAACATCCAGGCAGTTTATAATTGACTGACAAGCATCCAGGCATTCATCATCAGTTATCTAACTGGCCTAAAATACACGACATGGCACCATGTAAAACATTTGAGTTCTAATTCGGAACAACATGGTTACAAAACAAAAGAAACCTTGGTGAAATGGTTAGTTGTTTTGTAAGTTCAGGTGTTATTAGATAGTGTCCAGAAGGTGGAGCACTAACAGGTATGACCCAGCCAAGTACTTAGATGACATGAGGATTGAGGATGGATAGGCCATAGCCTTTGTTAAAGTCTGGTTCAAACTGACAAATTATTTTGGTCCCTTCACAGAGGTTACTAGTGAGGGTTGTCATCTGGCACATGTGAGGAGGCCATTTTCATATTAGGACAACGTTAATGCTGTCCTGCAATGGCTGTGTCATCAAGAGGGAAATGGAGGTATGATCTCATTTCTAAATGACGGTATAATTTGTTGCTCCTATGTGGTACAGTAGGTGAGCTTAACATTAGAGGTTCTTGTCTAAAGTCTTACATAATATAATTATGCAAGGGAAGTGGTGTAATAGAAGATAGGGACATGGCGTGTCAATACATCCGTAAATGTTGCACTGTAGTCTCTATTTGCACTAATTTAACCATGATTCAACCGATTATTTAGGGAAGCAATTGTAATGTAGGTGTTAAGACAGAGGATGTAATTTTACAGGGTCTGCTTACGATCTGTGTTTGCTGCTGATACATACAAATCTAGGTGACTGCTGTAAACCACCTGTAGATTACGTACCCCCCTTTTTCCGGTGGAAAAGGTGTGCGGAAAAGTAAAAGTGGAAGTGAGCCTGTGAGGCTACCACAGCTATTAATCGTAGCTCTACTCAACTGCTTCTAATGGAGACTGAACAAGATTGGATAGCCTTGTGGTTACTCACGGCATGCTCACTATTGAATCCATTCAAATGTCCAAGCTGTCCTCAGAAGAGCTGAATAAGCTTTCTTCAGATGCAACGTCTTCCCTATCAGAGTCATGCTTGTGACTCTCAAACTTTGGCCTAACTGGTCTGTCTTTTCTCCAATTCTGGCTAGAATCAGTGCGTGGCCCTTAATTGGGAATCTATTGGTTAGCCATCATTTTAAGTCTTTAGGTTTTAAAGATTGAGTCTGGAAGGTGCCAGGGGGTTTGAGTAGAACATCTTTCTTAGACGTTTCTGCCCACTCGTTCTTGGGCACAATCCTTAATGTGTCCACTTGAGCCTCATTGCGTAGTTCAAGAGCTGAACACTGGCCTCTTGAAAACAATGAAACATGGGTTCGTACACATGGTTGCAGGTTGCACACGAACAGGGATCCGAAAGCTTGATTTTTGTCTAAGCCTGGCCCCTTTCTACCTTGGAAGAACGCATTTTTGAGACGTTGCTAGTAAATATGGGGTGGTTCTGTGCAACCATGTTTGATGTCCACAGCTTTGATCATGGCAGCTGCCTGGTCAAGCTGGGGCATATATTCTGCTACTAATGCTTCACAGAGCTTAGGGTAACTAGAACAAACAGTAGATGGAAGTTCTTCCATGAATGTGTGAATCTGAGTCAAATACCAATAATCCTCGCACGGCACCAATTATGTACAGAACACGTATAAATTGGTAGCAGTGGAGATGATTCCTAAATCATTCCTCACACGGGGCACCAAATATATAAGTAATATGCCTCTATATTTTTGCATGTGGAGTGTTACTCATGCAAGGTGTTGTTTATATATGCATTTAGCAGAAGTGGTGATAGACAAACATGTCTGTCTTACCAGTCTTCACCCGGGCACCAATTAATGAAGAGAATATCCTTGGACAGGGCGCCAATAAATGTAGAAAATATTTATAAATGCTCACACCAGAGCACCATAAATGTAAGGAATATGCCTCTATATATAATGAATCCTATTTTATATAGTTTTTTCATGACACTGATAATTATGTGTTCTCGCTAGCAAGCGATAGGCTATATCTATCTTCGTCACGAGCTAGCGATCTATCTATCTAGATACATGAACGTTTTATTCACACAATAAAATAACAAAAACCATACCATCGATACCAAGGGCACTCGCAATTGCCCTCCAAACTTAGATTTTTAGGCGCTTATCCTGGTATTCCTTTTGGAATACATTGAACAGGACGGGGTAGGCTTGGACCATTATTATTAGCTGCTCCTTCATTGCTGCAATTTGATTGGAATTTGGCATACATTCTTTGTTTCCTTAATTTTGTTTTCTAAATTTTATATATACCCTTATGTATAACAAAACTGATATATACTTATGCTCTGGATAAGAGCATCTGTTAAAAGCATAAATGTAAAATGTTGAAATGAACTGCATTAAATGTACTTATACTACAGGCATTTAGCTGACACTCCTATCCAGAGCAACCTGCACAGCTTTTTGCATTTTTTACATCCACATCCATATTTACACCCATCCATAGCATCCAGATCCAGCAGCCAGATACAGTGAGCATCATAATTCATTGGACAGTGACACGTTTTGTTATTTTGGTTCTGTACTCTAACACTTTGAGTTTGAAAGGAGACAATGACAATGAGGTTGAAGTGCAGACTGTCAGTTTTAATTTGAGGGGATTTTCATCCATATCGGATAAGCCGTTTAGAAATAATAGAACCTTTTATACATCGTCCTCCCCATTTTCTGATATCAGAAAAAACCCTTAAAGTGATCTATCCATAGCTACTGCATATCTGGCAGCAGTGTGATGGTTTAAGGCTTGTTTGATACCTCAGACCCTTGATGACTTACATCCATTTAGCCAACCATGTGATCCATACTCTTCCAGCGTAATTCACAGCTTAATCTAGCCCCCACCCCAAATTCCCATAAAGATCCATTCAAATGCAGAGGTTTTAGTATCGCTTGTAAGCACACCAGCTAATAAGATATCAACAGTATTTTGATGTTGTTGGGTCACAGACATCAGGAAGTCATGACATGCAAAGGATATGCAACTAAATATTAAAAATGATTACTTTATTCTACATTGTGTTAAACTGTCCAATATTTTTTGATGCCCAAATCATGGGGGGGGGGGGGGGGGCAAACTATGTAAAAGGTTCTATAATTTATAAACGGTTAATCCGATATAGATGAAAATACCCTGACAGTCTGCACTTCACTGCATTGTCATTGTATCCTTTCAAATTTAAAGTGCCAGAGTACATAACAAAACATGTGTCAATGTCCAATGAATTATGGTGCTTACTGTATATACTGAAGCAATGCAGGTACAGTATCTTGCTCAAGGGTACAACAGCAGCATCCAACCTGGGAATCGAACCCGCAAGCCTTTTAGTTGCAAGCCCTGTTTCTTAACCATTATACTACACTGCCGTCAGCTCTTCTCTAGAAGGTCTGTCATAACCAACAAATACAGGGGAATATAAAAGTATGTGCCTTGGTGCCTATAACTCTGGGATGTCTGGCTATACTCTGGTATTTGTGATATTAACCATAGATTGATTTCCACATGGTTACTGACATAAAAGCTATGTTCCACAGGATTCAAACTTTGTGAAAAACAACCTTTCATAATAACTTAAAAACAAGGTGTTTTAATTCTACTACACTCTGGTTAATAAATACACTGTAGTTTTACAAGTAGCATGTTGTTTGAAGTGGGTGGAGGAAAATGTAATTTGTCTCCCTTCGCTGGTCCCTTTTTGTGAGTAATAGGTTCTAAAACAGCTTTCAAAACCTGTTGAAATTGTCTATTGAAAACCCAATTAGCAACCTGTTCATAATATGGTTGCTAATAAAAATTTTTTCGCTTGCATTCTTATTTCATTGCAATAAGCTTTTTTATGTTTTTTCCCTGTTCTCCCCAGTTTGCAATGCCCAATCATACTCGCACCGCGACACTTATCGCAGCCTGTGAGTGCACACAAACACACTGTCCTCAGAAGCATGTGATGTCAGCCATCACTTCTTATTGCATAGCAGTTCACACATCACGCTCACACAGACATGAGTCGGGGGAAGATATTTAATCTACAGTTTAGCACGTGGACTTGCAGTTGCCAATTGACTAAAAAACTTTTTTCTTTAATTTCCTTCATTTTACTTAGAAAAGGACGGGAGGCGGAAAAGGAAACAATTCCTACAGAAATATACTCCGTTACTGTACTTAAGTACATTTTTCACGTATCTGTACTTTACTTGAGTATTTATTTTGTTTGGGATTTTTCACTTTTACCCACTACATTTAAATTAAAAAATCTGTACTTTCTATCTAGATTTCTAAAACAGTGTCATTACTCTTTGCTTACAGCAGGGTTTTTTTTTAAAGAAACATTTTCGTCCATTCGTTTTAATTTATTTAAATGCAAAGGAAGTGGAACCAAGTCGACCAATATGCGCGCCTTCAAAAAAAATATTTTTTAAATGCGCGTATTCCTTCTCAGACCGTTGCTAGGCTGCTCATTGCTGAATCTCTTGTAGCTGAGAAGACATCGTTTGGTGCAGTGCAGAGAAATATTTAATTTTAGGCTCATCATACATGGCCTTAGGCGAACTGTTCGGAATTATTGGTACAAAAAAAACATGGCCTTCCAAAACAGCACGAGATCCTATCGTTCAAGAATTTGTTTTCGGAATCTTAAGGGTAACTACACCCACTGTTTTAGCCTGTCTCCGCCCACGAAAAAGTTTTGAAAAATAGGGGTGGGGGGCGGAGGAGCTGTGTCTATCGTCATTTGCATAAATTAACCTACATTGTACAAATGATTACGAATAACTCGGATCGAACTGTCAAACTAGATCTTGCACATGAAATATGAATCCAGATTCAGCAACTGCATGGCCTATTTCTCACCTCAAATATTTTCAGAAATATATTTTAGTGGACTATTTAGGTGGAATAATAGGTTTGAAAACGTGGCGCCGAAAAGAAAATAACGTAGTGGGTCTAACCAATCAGGTGCCAGCTATTTCCGTTGTGGGCGACAACAATTATCCATATGACTGAGAGGTACCTCAAAAAAGGTACTCTGACATCACGATTGGGGCGGTGGCAGTGTGGGGAGCAGAAAGAAAATTTCAACCGTTAGGGGCAGCACAAAGACGCTTTTCTATCAGTTTCTCCTGTTTTATGTTATTATTTCAGAATTGTTGACGAATGGAATGGATGAATAAGTTTGATTATAAGGTAGGCATACAAACCTGTTTACAGCTATAAAAAAAAAAGTGATCTACGGTGTAGTTACCCTTTAAAACAGTGGTTCTCAATCTCTGTCCTGGGGGACCCCTGTGTACGCTGGTTTTCCTTCCAACCACAATTGCAATCCCAGAATTTTAACAAGCTATTAATTTATCTTAATTAGGTGCTTTTCATGTTTAGAGGGATTATTTACCATTTTAAGCTACATTATTTTAGCAATAGCTATGCATACCATGAATAATAAAAGTCCAATATTGACATTGTGCTATACTGAAAACAATTACAAAAAGAGAGGTAAAAATATTTTAACTGATCAAATGAAGGCATGAGGCGAATCATTATGATCCTAATTGGTAGAATTGTGGACACATGGCCACTAAAACTAACCCTTTGTTAAATAATAAACAATTAAAAGACAAAGCAAATGATAACGAGCCAAACCTACATTGTGTTAATAAGTTTAAGGAAGAAATTATGAAGGAATTTAAGACACATGTGTTCAACAACCTATACGAGCCTTTTTTCTTTAATTAGGTAAATAAAATAGTTAACTCTACTTTTGTAATTGTTTGCAAGATAGCACAATAAGCACAAAGGGAACATGGGACATTTATTCTTCATGGCATGCATAGCTATTTCTGACAATGTTGCTTAAGAGGGTAAATAATCCCTCTAAACATGAAAAGCACCTAATTAAGATAAATTAACAGCTTGTTAAAATTCTGGGATTGCATTTGTGGTTGGAACGAAACCCAGCATACACAGGGATCTCCCAGGACCGAGTTTGAGAACCAAGTGGTACTTTAACTTTTATCGGAGTATTTTTTTATGTGCGTATTTGTACTTTTACTTAAGTAAGGGATCTGTGTACTTCTTCCACCTCTGCATAAAGTACACGTGCCACATACCCCTCGACAGTGCATTTTTCTGGGAAGGAAGTCCATAAGGTATCATAAGACACTCCAAGGGGTCCATGACCCAAAAAAGGTTAACAACCATCGTGCTGATATAGTTCCAGTTACTTTGTTGTGTATTCTTATCCATTTTGTGAAGACAGAGTGATTAATTGTTTTAATTAAACAATTTACCTATATGCTGTACATTAATAAACTTGCTTTTAGTTGTGTGTAAGGTTTGGATTGTTCATTTATTGTTGGTGCTTGTTCATCATTTGGATTTTTCCTTTTGTTTTATCTATTTCCCCCTCTATTTGTGCCTGTTTTACTGACACCAGGGGTGTGACTGACCCCTGCGCAGCTGCAGGTTGAATCATATTAATCTCATACAAATATCCTGTTTTTGGGGTTTTGCATGAGCCAAATTGTGCTTTTGGGGTTACAGATGAAGAATGCATGCTCAGAGAAAGGGCCTCTTTGCTGGGAAAAAGAAAACACTTTACAACTCTATGGTGACTCGGCAATGTAAATTATAAGGCAAACAAGAAGTTGGATGGGAAAGCACTTTTTTATTGATAAGAAAACAACAGATGGGTTGACATTCGGTAGAAAAGGCCCTCATACACGCATGGGTATTGGGGAAAGGTGGTTGGTTCTTGAACATCCAGAATGAGGGTGGGTCACTCCAGTGCTTCTCTTCCTCTGCTGAATATTCTCTGCCTCCTGCTCTTTCCTCTGCTTCGCTCAGGGGCTCCACCTTCTGGCTGCTGCCTGAACCGCTCATTTTCCTTCCTTTCTTGGAGGACTGGGAAGAAGAGGAAGAATTAAATTATTCTCAGGAAGTGTGTGTAGGCTATACGTGCGTAATTATGCACAGTGTATGTGTGTGTATGGACGCGGATTTATCAAACAGTGGAGGCATGAATGACAGAGGACTGCCCGTCAGTGTGATCACACCGAGGGTGAGCAGCTATCCCGCTTCGCTTGGGAAACGGTGAGAGGACCGAGAGAGAACTATTAAGGAGAGACTGCGAGCTTTCAGAAGACAACCCTCAACCCATCCAGAAGAGCTGTAAGTTCTGTTTAACTTTAAAAGTGTCGGTAAGCTAAAAATTGGTAGGAGAGGCGTTTCCTCTAGCTCAACCCAGGGTCATCGACTCGAGACCCCAGCCTTGGAATCTCACCTTCTTTATTTATTTTTTCACACCCACTTTAAACAAAAAACAAAATAGAACGATGGATGCTGAAATAACTGAAGATTAATTAAAAGCTGCAATTAGTAGGCTGAAATCAAACGAGTCACCAGGATCGGATGGTTGTATGGCAGAGTGGTATAAGGAATTTTAAAATGAGTTAATACCTGTTATACTCCCCACACTGAATTGGGCTTTAAAAAAGCTGGAAGGAGGCCATAATTTCAGCTATACCAAAAGAAGGCAAGGATAAAACGGAATGTGGGTCATATAGACCAATATCTGTTCTTAATTTACTTCCATGCTTAAAGAGAAATATTTATTAGAGAAAAACAAGACTTTTACCGATATCTGCAGATGCGGCATTATGTTAATACGAAGGTGAAAAATGTAACCGAGACAAGTACATGTTCGATAGAATTGTTTAGAAAAGCACACAATTCAGATACTGATGGTAGAATTATTTCATGCATATATAAGAGTCTGTTAAATCTGAAAACACATTCAACTTAATATATTAAAACAAAATGGGGAAATGAAGGAGGGATAATTATATCTGAGGAAGAATTGACAACAATATGGCGGTATCAATAGAAGTGTACCAGTTCACAAAAACGGAGGGAGTTTGGCTGGAAAAACCTGATAAGGTATTTTATTACACCTTCTCAGAAATCCTACTATGATAATAACCCTCCTGTATGCTGGAGAAATTGCGGAAACCAAGATGCAAACCATTACATCTACATTTCTGGGATTGCCCTGTTATCAAGGATTATTGGAGATAGATACATAAAGCCCAACAAGATATTTTAAAATGTGAAATGCCCTTAGAGAGTAAAACCATATATTTTGGGTATATACCTCAAGACTGGCTGAAAAGGGATAAATATTTAATTCATATACTGTTGGCAGCTGGTAAAAAGGCTCTCACCAGGAAATGGTTATCGCAGGTGAGCCCAACCTTGAATGAATGGATGGACATTACAAAGGATATTCATAGAATGGAGAAATTAACAGCATTTGCTGGTTATGGGTTGGAACAGTATGTTTCACATTGGGAAAGCTGGGTTGAATATGTAACACCCTATAGACCTGATCTTGTTTTCACTGATTGATGATGACGTTGTAAGTAAAAGATCACAGCCTAACTGTATATAATTATTTTAAATTTTTAATTATTATTATTTATTATTTTTAATGCTTTTTTTTCTCTTTTGCTTTTTTCTATCTTTTTTTATTTTTTATTGTGAATGTTATTTCTGAGAAGTGAGATTTATGACAAATATGAATATGTGACATGCAGTGTTTGAAGTATATTCTGTAGAAATGTCTCTTCTGAATGCCAATAAAGGTATAAATTATAAAAAAAATATTTGTGTATGTGTGTGCATGCACGCATATTTGTGTGGATGTGTATGTGTGTGTGTGCAATATATGTGTATATGTGAGGGGGTGCATATGAGTGTATGTGCGTGTGGGGCATGCATATATGTGTATATGTGTGGCGGTGGGATGCTTTCAAGGTCACAGGGTCAAATACAGCCTCCTCCACCTGTCTGTCCCGGCCTCACCTCTATTCATCAGGGAGGCCCTCCAGCAGATGCCTGTATTTCGCGATCTCTACCTCCAGCTTCATCTTCACATTGAGCAGTGCCTGGTAGTCTGCTGCCTGCCGCTCCATCTGGGCCCGTACCTGGCTCAGCTCCTCCTCCAGACTCAGGAGCCGCTCGTTCATTTGGCTCATTAACTGCCCGTTGCGGTTCTTCGTCTCATTCAGTGTCTTCTCCAGGGAATTAATCTGCAGGGACAGACAGAGTCCCCACTATAAGTAGTCATATAAATACAACTGCACAATATAGAAGAGGCCAGATGGCCTGTACACTGATGTGCATCACAATATTCTTCCAAAGCACATCCATAAAGCCTAAAGTCTGGGGCTTGTGCGCAGGAGGGTCACCATAGTGTATAGGGCCTGCACGTCGATCTCCAGGGCCTGTCTCTGCCTGCGCAGTTCGTTTAGCAGAGTCCTGTCCTGCTGCAGGGCCTCTGTGTTCTCAATGACCCCAGCCTTCATGTTGTCAAACTATAAATGAAAAAGACAGCGATATTATTCAGTGTCTCCTTTTAATTCTTCTCACTGAAAAATTTTATCAGAAGATTGACTCTTTGGGAGAGCTCTGTCAGTCCAAGCAGGAAGTCAATTGTGATGACAGGTTGTGATGTCATCACTGGCCCACTTCACCTTGCCCTGATACCAGGTTTCCGTCTCCTCACGGTTTTTCTCCGCCACTTTCTCATACTGCTGCCGTATCTTGGCAATGACGTCACTCAGATCATTTCCCTTGCGGGAATCCATTTGCACTGTGACTTTGGAATCCCTGATCTGGTCACGCAGGTCAGCAACTTCCTGCAAGGGTGAGGACAGAACAGGTGTTAATGAGTAAGTCTGTCACCATTATTTTGAGCGGAGAGGTACAGAGGTGATGTGATGTTGTATGCTACCTCCTTGTGGCTCTTTTTCAGATATGCTATCTCCTCTTTTAGAGACTCGATCTGACTCTCCACCTGCAGACGGTCAAGGGTCGACTCATCGATAATCTTGCGCAGGCCAACAACGTCCTTCTCAAAACCATGCCGCGTGGCCTGTTCATTATCAGCCCTGCGGGAGGAGGACCACTCAGCATGCATCTTTTGCGCTTGTAATAACGTCACCGTTCGCTGAACAACATTAACATATAGTATGCAATCAAATTAGGACATGAATAATCAGAATCCGAACGGAATGATAACATGTAATTGCCGTGAGTTACTTAACTTGTGATTTGGCCATCTACACAGTAAGTAAGTGTGGTGAAAATGGGCTTTATGAAAGAGGTGCGCTCATCATTTTCTTTTATAAGTTCCACACTAAAATAAATTCAAATGATGACTTACTTGACTTTGAAGTCGTCGGAGGCCAGCCTAGCGTTGTCAATCCGCAACAGGAGACCGGCATTTTCCATCGTCATATCTCGAATCTGCAAAAGAAAATCTGTTCAACGAGGCTACTGTTCCTGATATCAGGAAACTGTATTATTGTTGTCACATTACACAGTGTTAAAGACGTGATAAATTATTAATGTATAACAATTCATATTAGATCTATTAAGATACAAATAATTATCAGAAATGTTGCGTTTTAACTTTAAAGGTGTTCCCAAACCTTAGCGTTTTAACTAAAAACTATAACTTGGTATTTCCTGTTAATCCAGTGCAAAAATAAAGTAATCTTTAAACTTAACATGCTCAACAAAATGATTAAATGATGTAGTATATTTGTCAACCTGTTTTCTGAGATATTCCAGTGGCTTCTCGATGGCGTCCCAGTCTCGTTCATTTGTGATTTCTCTCTTCAATAAGATGTCTTTAATTTTGTCTTCAAGATCTTTGTTGGAATTCTCCAGAATGCGCACTCTGGACAGATATTTGTCCAGACGCTCGTTCAAGCCCTTCATGGTTTGTTTGCCGCCTGGCGCGGGGCTAGGTGCAGTGCTGTTCGGCTGATTGTTCGGGCGCAGCGCGTTCTCAAGACCCCGAAGAGTGGACACAGAGGCACGCGAGCCTGTACCTCCAGCTCCCCCAAACATGCTCCCTGCGCTGGAGCGTGGCCCCCTTTGGGATTGGGGGGCCGAGGCGCTTGCGCTGGAGAAGTTGCGAGGAGAGGTTTTGGACATGATGAAGGTGAAATTTAGTTGCGTTCACCGAGAGAGCAGTAGCGCCTCGAAAGTGAGCGGGTGCGCAGGTGTGTAATGATGGAGTCCTGGAGCCCTATTTATACTGCTGTTCGCAGTATTACCACATGTCCCCGGCATTCCGAAGAAGGGATTGTGGAAGGGGAAACACCCCTGCCCTCCAGGTTTGAGAAGCTTTCAGGTTTTACTTCTTCTTAAGCTGATTTTTTAAAGAAAACAGATGTTATCATTTAGAATGACCCTCTGATTTTGCTACTTGAGTTCTGCGCCAAAGAAAATGTTATACCTGCAATTTAATTGTATTAAAATATTGGTTTTATTATGAATATGAATTATTTTAAGAGAATGACGTTTTATCTCAATTTTGACTTTAGTAATTGTATCCTTTGAATTCCAATAGGGATTTTTGTTTAAGAATATTTATTTAGTTGCATTGTACACCAAAACAAATAGACATAGAGGTCTGGATAATTTTAAAAATTAAAGTAGAAAGCAAGAACCTTGTCAACACTCATATAACCAAGTATTAAATCACGTTTATTTAGTCTTAAAAGTAATTTTATTAAGCACCATGGGGTCATCTCTGACCTCGTAGACCTGAGTGCTGTCATGAGTTTATGAACATCAATGTAGGCTATTTCCTATAATGACGTTGGGCATATAGGCCTACCAGTGATACCCACATTCTCCGGAAGATGAAACGTGCGTCGCATATTCAGGTTTGTGTGGATTTTTGTTGCGGAACACTGGCATTCCAGGTGGGTAGGGGGTAGGCCGCCTGAACTCTACGAGGTTGAATAATTCATAAGAGGAGGTCCCCGAAGTACCTTATATACAGCTTTTACGCTCTCTGTCGTCGTGGCGCTCAGGTTTCTTGCTTGTACATCCTTTCTTCCAAAACATTAAGCTTTGTGCACAGGATGGCGAGTACCGGACCAAGCACTCCTCGCAGCGGGATAAAGACGAACCCTGCCCTTCTACAGAATTCCTCCAGCAATGAGGTCGACCCACGCGACCACCAGAACAAGTCCCAAGAGAAAGACCAGATTGTTGGGCTGAACAACAAATTCGTTGATTTCATCGAGAAGGCGAGTATGTGCTTGATTTTGCAAAGTTCGGGCTACTATGCAAGCAGCGCGAGCAGTTATAGCCTACCACTATCAACTAAAGAAGAGTCTGAGTTGAGTAGGCTATTTGTTCATTGACACATTTTCAATTAGACCAAAACATATATTAGCCTACATTGTTGTATGACGAAAGTACTCTAAGTGATATGCTACTAACAATACTACTTATACAACAACTTCTACTAGGCTACTAATAGTAGTAATTAGTATTAGTCGTTATTCGATTTGATTTCGGTTTAATTTATTCAGAGGGTTATTGATCCAGAGAGCATTACCAATGAGTCGAGTAGTCTACTAACTCATTTTGTTAAATGACTAGTAGTAGGCTAAATTGTATACAGGATAACAGAGCGGCGGGGCCTCTGCAGTGGGAATTGTGTGTAGGCTACTAGCCTACACCAGATTTCTCCGCTCTGCTACCTTTTGCAGTCACGTTTTTTGTCGTGAAATGATTGTAGCCTAATGTAATGTAATCTGGTTGCCGGTTTTCAAAAAAAGACGTAAACTACGTTGTCCATGCAGCGTAAATATGGAAAAATCACCTTAGCCCGCGACTCCCTTAATAGTAGCTACTACCTACCTTGATTTCCAAAATTAAGTTATTCGTAAGGTTATTCAGAAAGCCTATAGACAAGTAAGTGCGAGGCAAACGCCAGAAAGCACAAAAAACAATTCCTGAATTACGAAGTTATCCTATATTACAAACAAAAAAAAAATTTGATTTATTGGGCAGTAGCCTACGAGGATTGGTAAAATAATGCAATGGTCAGTGTGTGAACAATGTGTACAGCGTTGCCTTGAAGTTGCCACCAGGAGATTCAGAAGCTAACAGACCTATCTTCGGTGTAAACCAAGTTGAGGAAAGCAATTTAAAGGACGTAGCTTGTGTTTATTATTTGCTCAGTGGCTGTAGACTCTTCCGACTAGACATCTGTTAGGCAAAGGGACCAGTAAGAATTTCACACATGGCTTTGTCTCAATACTAGTCTGGTAACCTTACTAGAAATAATTCGGCTTTATATTCAGTTAGCCTACAGATAAAATGCACCTGTCGGTAACATTTGCTTGCGAGTGTAAACGCTGGATATTGACCGAGAGCGTCACCTACTGGACTATTTAGTTTTTAGTCCATGATGGATATATAAAGGATATATTTGAATTGGACTGCCAGTGAGGAAGACAGGGATGCAAATTTTCTAAAGGTTCTGAAGGAAAATAGGCTTGACTATAATTTCTCCAAGACCTGCAGCAGAAGTGTGAGCAACAACCTGTCTACACATTGTGAAAACTTCAAGTACTGTTCCAACAGCACCTTTCTATACCAATGCAACCTATAAGCAGCTTCTGGTTCTAAAAATGTGTACATATAAAAAAAATTTTTTCATGGGCCTCATTAAGTGGCAATTGAATGATTAAGTGGGAAATTTGCTGTCATTAGTTGCATGATTGTTTGTCCAATGGCGAGAAATACAGTGGGGAAGGAAAGTATTCGGGCAGTGACACAATTTTTGTTCTATCAACCCATTTATGGTGAAGTACTGAAAGAACAACCTGGTTATTTCTCGGGGCCCATTTTACAAGGTGTTGTAGGGTGGTAGGGTTTTTAATTCACAAACATACAGTAGTCTGTTGAGTTAGTTTATACTATTGCTAAATCATGTTTGTAAAGTAAAACCACTGCATTTAATTGTATATCAAAATAGGGTTGGTTGAATCCAGGCCTTAGCTGGTGATACCAGTGAGATTTTTGCTGTTTTTATTTAAATTCACTTTGCCCACTGGTCTTATTCTATTGTTTTGTTTGTCTTTCAGACTTTTTTTCTGATACATTCTGAAGGCATTGAATTGCTGCTTTAATGGTACAGACAGGTGTGCTGTAGTTCCTATATACAGCAAAGCTGCAGTGTTTATCAATAGGAAGAGAAAGGTTATTTATCTTCCACCAGAGTGACCCTGACTAAGTTCTGATTGGTACTGGGTTCTAGGTCCGTCGCCTGGAGCAGCAGAACAAGGTACTGGAAACCCGTCTGAAGATTCTGCTGGAGCAAGAGTCCTATAAGGGCAACGTCAAAGAGATTGTGGACGAACTGAGCAACAACTTGCAGCGGCAGATCGACGGGCTGGCCCTGGATCGGCAGAAACTGCTGTCAGAACTGGACAGGACTCAGAACAAAGTGGACCACAACAAGAATAGGTGAGTGAAAATCTTATACAGACAGGTACATAAACTGGGTGAGTGGGGGGGAATACATCAACAAGGACTTTGTCCTATCAGAACAATGTCCTTTAGAGCCATTCATAAAAAATACTATGGTGAAGTGACCTATCCTATCCTACGAGACATTTCTATTAGAGAAATAGCTCAGGGTATGGTGGTCTATTGTACTGCCTCATGTTTCTGTAAGCTGAGCTGTTCAGACAGTATTGTAGACTGTGTAGGATGTGGAGAGTGTGTTGTAGATGGTGTAGGAAGTGCAGAGAGCATTGAGTTGGACTAGCAAGCCAAATAAATGCTCTCTTTTATGGCATGTATTTGCAGTGCACGTTAAGATCCTCTTCCTCAGTCTTCTCAGGCCCTATGTTAGCACAGATAGCCATTAGCCGAGATGGAAGATGCACAGTAACAGCAGCTACATGTGGTTTGGAGCATTCATAATATTGCAGCAATGGGATGGTCCTTTATCACCAAACATTTCCAATTGGGGAGAAAATGTAAAAAAAAGAAAAGGTTGAGCAGATTGTATTTCCTTTACGATGTAAGTTACTTAACACGTTTTCCTCCACCCGAGTGTAAAATAGTTATGATTTATCACACTCCAGCCACCCATGTTTGCCCTTTGACCTGTTGAAATCTGTATTTTACAGATATAAAGATGAAATGCAAGCAAAGACTGAGGCAGAAAATGATTTTGTGCTCACCAAGAAGGTACGAGAATCCACTGTCCATTTTCATGCAGTACATTTATATCTCAGGATTATTTGTATTTCTACTTATTCTATTAATCGGAAACAATGGTTTACTTTTATTTAACACTGTTCACTCAGTAAGTGAATCTTCCTCATGAGGGTGTTAAGGAGAAATTCCATGCTAGATTTGTTCATTCTTTTTTAATTGAATCTGGTTGTAATAATTGCTGCACTCAGTTGTTAGCACACAAATTGCCATCTTCTTACCTGCACTCCAGATGTCTATGGCAGAAACACTTGATTAAGCCTTTAGCAGTACTCCTTACACTGTCATTGGCTTGATAATGAGCCATAAATCTGGCAAACTGCCTTTTGTATAGAGTTTAGTTTATCATTTTTAACTCCCAAGCTTTCAACTCACAGCTGTTTCCTTCTGAATGGCGTGACCTGTTATAGAAATAAAGGGTTATGCTATGTAGTCTCAGTTCTAGAATATAGTACAGTGAACAGCCCTTGTTTTCTGAGGAGAGGAGCTCTTTAATTGGTGGTTTCTGAGGGAAGGAACTGTGTTATTATTCTTATCTTTTAGGACGTGGATGACGCGTATCTGCAAAAGGTCGACCTGGAGTTGGAGCTGGAGGACCTGATGAGTGATCTGGACTTTCTGAAGCGTGGCTATGATGAGGTGAGACCCCAGTTTGATGAGAACTTCACTTTTGGTCCAGAGAATTTAAGCACTGCAAAAAGCAACAACAAAAAAAGCATGTTAACAAGCAATTAGACTAGTTAGTCTTTAGACTTATATTTTAGTCTTATATTTAGACTTACATTTTAGTTCTATTACTTTTTTGCTTAATAAGAGAAAAAGATTGCTAACAACGTTAAACAGTTTATTTATCTTATTTCAAGATTTTCTGATGGGGTAAGACATATTCATTTGTCAAGCAAAAAGTAACTTAAAACAAGTTAATATTTTCTAAGAAATAAGATTTAAAGTCACAATACAAGACTAAAACACAGACTTTTTTTTTGCAGTGTGCTCCTGCCACCCTGATCTGGTCTTTTTCTCTCTGATCAGGAAATCAAGGAGTTACAATCCCAGGTGCAGAATGACACGGTGATCCTGGAGGTGGACAACAAGCGGGCCTTGGATATGAAGGAGATTGTTGATGAGGTCAAGGCCCAGTACGAGGGGATGGCAGCCCGGGGCAGAGAGGAGGCTGAACTCTGGCACAAAAAGAAGGTTAGCTACATGAGACTGCATACCAAGCCCTGTACTTTTTACACATGAAAGCTATGTTTCTCCATTGTTCAAGTAAATTCATACAATTTGACACTTTTTATAAAAGCCTATGTAGGGGCATGACCAAGGACAATGCAGTGCAAATGGATGGTCTGTCCTTGGGCACACCTCTTCATGAGTATTGATAAACTAATATAACACTGGAAAGTAGTGTTGCCAAACACAAAACAAGCAAGCGCAAGGAAGTAAAGTAAACAGAATGATGAAATGGATGGAGTTGAGCATCTGTTTACTACATAGCATCTGTGCTCTTACTTGAAAAATACCTTAGTCAGATTAGGGATTAGGTTTTGTACATATTTGTGCTAGCTACTGTGATATGGCAAATAGAACATTGTATAAGAATTTTCAGATATATTGTAAAATGCACTATACTTTCAGTTACCATGTGACATGAATACAAAAAGCAGGTATATACAAATATACACAAAATCTAGTGATAAACTTGACTAAATAAAATGTGGCATACTATGAATATGCTGTGATTGTTAAACGTACTGTAGACACTCTCCTCTGCAAGCCCATTTAAGTGTCCTGTGTGCTGAGTCCATTCCTCCTCCTGTTCCAGATTACTGACATTTCCCATGAAGCAGGGAAATATGAGCAGGACCTGCGCGATATGAGGAAGGAGATCGCTGAGATACAGCGTCACATACAGAGACTAAACTTAGAGATCGATGCCCTGAAGAGACAGGTGAGTCACTCCAACAGAGACAGTAGTGGTCCCCTAGTCCCCTCTATCTTTCTCTGTCCTATAGGCGGCCTTTGCTATGTTTCATTCTTTTCAACTGAAATGGGCCCCACAACTGAAAGGGGTGCTTGCCTCAATCATAAATTGAAACACAAACTTTTTTTTAAAATAAAAATTGCCCTCAAATCGGTTGTTGAAACGGGCCCCGCAAATGGGGACGGCCGCCTAGGCTCTGTCCCCATCCCTTCCCCCTGGCCCCGCCCCCATCTCTGCCCACTCTCTCTGTCTCCCCCGTGCCCTTTCTCCTCCACTCTCTGATCCATTTCTCCACTTGTTTGCCCCTCTTACTTTCCCTTTTATCTGACCACTTCCTCCACCTTCCTCTCAACCCCACTGTCACTCTCTCCAGAAAGACAACCTGGAAAGTGCGATAAGGGACGTGGAGCACCAGGGCGAGCAGGCGCAGGAGGAAGCCATGGACCAAGTCCGCCTACTGGAGCAGGCGCTGAAGAAGGCCAAGCGGGACATGGCGCTTCAGGTGCGTGATTACCAGGAGCTGATGAACCTCAAGTTGGCCTTGGACATCGAGATCGCCACCTACAGGAAGCTTCTGGAAGGGGAGGAGATGAGGTAAGGGGCAGAGGGGTATGTAGCTTACACAGGGACCTGGGTGGGGTTCATCTCAGAAATACACACTGTCTCTCTTTTCTATGTAGACTGGCCAATTAGGACAAAGCTCCGTCCCGGCGTAACCTTGTCAAACAGTTGGGTAAGAACATTGCTTATTTCATGGCAGTCCAGTCACTCATCCAGTCTAAGAGGTACTGCAAAGCCACTATAGAAATGATAGTAATTAATTCTCATGATGGTCACTTTAGGCGCTATGAACATGATCCAAGATGTTGGTCATCCCAAATCAAACCCTAACCACTGTGCATGTTCTCTATACTCTCCCTATAACATTTACGTTTGCATTTAGGCAATTAGCAGATGCAAACATACAGTACATTGTACTTAATACCTCCAGGTTTAATTACATGTGATATGGGTTTGTTTAATACACACAGGCTTACAGTAATACGTACATATTTAATATATAAGGGTTTAATACAGATTTAATTCATATGGGTTTATTTAATGCATACAGGTTTAATACCCACAAGTTTAATACATATACATGTTTAATACATACAGATTTAAGCAATGAACAGAGCTGATACACAGTCATCACACGTCACTCTTCCCTCACTCTGTAACGCCTGTTATACATGCTGATGTCACATCCTCTGAGTTGATGTCCTGAATGTGCTGTGGGGGCAGGGTGTGCTGGAGTAACAGCCCGCTAAAACAAACCTGTCTAATTTTTCTCTCAGATTTTAAAAAAAACCCTGCCTTGCAGACGACCGGCCACCATCCCAGCGATGTCAGGAACCACGGCCACCTCGCATGTACCAAATAATAAGACTGCCAAGGAAACCATCCTGATCAAAACCATTGAGACCAAGGATGGAAAGGTTCTCTCAGAGAGCAGTCACATCTCAGAGGAGTAGCGCAAGATCTGACACGACCGCTCTCCTCCATACGTGTACCACATCCCCCCCATATCTCTCATTTTAAACTGGCCCTGACATAAAGCTGTGTATTGGTTTGAATGTTCAGTAGAAGAGATATTAGTTGTTTTGGAGAAGATTGATTGGTTGTTTTCTGTCTATCAGTGTTTTGTTTACAAGTAGAATTAGATAACAGCGACTTGAATGCACACAACTTTTCTAGGGAAGTGTGATAAAACAGAGTTTTATTTTAGTGTGGTGGGTTTTTATTTGACTGCTCTAATCAGAGATTTTCAGCACAACTGGAATGTCCTGTGAAAAATAAAGAGGGATACTGGTGACAGAAATGTGTTGTACCTTCTGTGGGTTCATTGGTGTGTCTGTGTCTGTGTGTGTTTGTTTCAATTCATGATAAATAAATATTCTTTTACTGCACAGACTGCAAACACCACACTTGGTATACTGCATTATTTATACTAAACATTTAGCAATTAGTTATAATTTCATGGAAAATGTATGTGAAAAATTGTTATCATAAAACTATTATATAAACTCTTAAATGGAGTGCATGCAAAGACTGATTATATGATATTAGATATCTAGATATTATTGAGATTGCCCTTTACTTTCTCATGGTGGCACATATGCTCAATCAATCAAACGTTTATTGTCATATGTACCAGTTTCCCTGTACAATGAAATTCTTCCTTTGCCTTCCACTCTGAATGCCATTTAAAAATACAAGGAGATAAATAAAAAGTAAATTAAATTAAAATATCCGAAAGACTATATACAATGTACAATATCAATACACAACATACAGTATCAACAAAATATCTGTGCAAAATCTGTATGCAGACAGTGGATAATGTCTGTGAGTGTGCAGTGCCGTGCAAAAGTATTTACCCAACATGGAGTTTTTTCTATTTTGTTGCATTACAACCTGTAATTTAAATTGATTTTTATTTGGATTTTATGTAATGGACCTACACGAAATAGTCCAAATTGGTGAAGTGAAATGAAAAAAAAACTTGTTTAAAAAATTCTAAAAAATAAAAAACTGAAAAGTGGTGAGTGCATATGTATTCACCCCCTTTGCTTTAATGTATTTTTAAAGTATCAAATTTAATATTTGGTCACACATTACTTCCTGAGGTCTGTGACCCATCAACATCAAAAGACTCTTGATATCTTATTTTCTGGTACTCTTACAAGCGATACTATGAGCTCTCTGCATTTCAATGGATCTCTATGGGAATTGGGGGGTGGGACTAGATTTAGCTGTAAATTACACTGGAACAGTATGGAACACATGGTTGGCTAAATGGCTCTAAGTCATCAAGGGTCTGAGGTATCAAACAAGCCTCAAACTATCACTCTGCTGTCAGATATGCAGTAGATATGGATGGATAACTTGAAGGGTTATTTCTCCTGACTCATTTTCCTATAGAACTCTATGGGGGGAAAAGTCAGGAGAAACAACCCTTACAGGGATCCATCCACATCTACTCCGCAGAGTGATGGTTTGGGGCTTGTTTGATACCTTAGACCAGGGGTAGGCAACCCTGGTCCTGGAGAGCCGCAGAGTCTGCTGGTTTTTGTTGTTACTCACCACTTAATTGATCAATTAAAGCAGTTGATTACACAGTTAACTCGCCACACCTGGTTTCTCTGGTCTGAGTAATTGTCATATTTAAGGTGAAAACAAAAAGCAGCAGACCCTGCGGCTCTCAAGGACCAGGGTTGTCTACCCCTACCTTAGACCCTTGATGACGTACAGCCATTTCGCCAGTCCATACTGTACCAGCGTCATTTACAGCTGAATCTAGTCTCACCCCCCAACTCTCATAGAGATCAGTTCAAATGCAGAGAGGTTATAGTATCGCATGTAACAGTACCTGAAAATAAGATATCGAGAGTCTTTTGATGTTGATTGGTCACAGACTTCAGGAAGTAACAGCATGCAAAGGATATGCGACCAAATATTAAATATGATACTTTAAAAATATGTTAAAGCAAAGGGTATAAATACTTATGTAAATTAGATATTTCAGTTTTCGATTTTTAATACATTTGCAAAAATTTCTAAAAACATGTTTTCACTTTGTCATTATGGGCTATTTTGTGTAGAATTTTGAGACAAAAAATGAACTCAATCTATTGTAGAATATGTGTGTAATGTAATAAAACGTGGAGAAGGTGAAAGGGGTGGGCAGACTTTCCGGCTTGACTGTATATATATATATATATACAGAATATCAATACTCACTGCTGCAACCTCTGCTATTGATGTGGTCTGAAACCCTCCCATCCCTGGGCAATATATAGTCAATGTGTGTCACCCTGTGGGGCAGTTGGCACTAACCCAGCTTGCGTTTAATACAAAGGTCTGGGCCCAGCTATGCACTAGAACTGTGCCTTAACAAGATGAGCCATCCAGCAGCCCCACCTTAGAAATATTATGATCATTGTAATCATTAAATAGGCATATTATTTATGCCTGTCCAATTTTATATTTATTTGGAATAAGAAGGTTCAGTGCTTTTGAAAGCTACTTTCAGCTGTGTTTCTCCTGAATATGTGAAATATACAGGTGCAGCTCAAAAAAATAGAATATTGTGAAAAAGTTCAATATTTTTTGTCACTCATTTCAGAAAGTGAAACTCATATATTATATAGATTCATTACACATAGAGTGAAATATTTCAAGCCTTTATTTCTTGTAATTTTGATGATTATGGCTTACAGCTAATGAAACCCAAAATTCAGTGTCTCAGAAAATTTGAATATTTTGCTTTAACATATTTTTAAAGTATCATATTTAATACCTTAGACCCTTGATGACGTACAGCCATTTAGCCAGTCATGTGTTCCATACTGTACCAGTGTAATTTACAGCTGAATCTAGTCTTACCCCCCAATTCTCATAGAGATCAGTTCAAATGCAGAGAGGTTATAGTATCGCTTGTACCAGTACCTGAAAATAAGATATTGAGAGTCTTTTGATGTTGATTGGTCACAGACTTCAGGAAGTAACAGCATGCAAAGGATATGCGACCAAATATTAAATATGATACTTTAAAAATATGTTCAAGCAAAATATTCTAATTTTCTGAGACACTGAATTTTGGGTTTCATTAGCTGTAAGCCATAATCATCAAAATTACAAGAAATAAAGGCTTGAAATATTTCACTCTATGTGTAATGAATCTATATAATATATGAGTTTCACTTTCTGAAATGAGTGACAAAAAATATTGAACTTTTTTACGATATTCTAATTTTTTGAGCTGCACCTGTATATTTGCAAATGACCATTCAGAAAAAAGAGGACACAAATGATTCATAATTGTTCTGAATGCAGTGGAGCCTCCTTCTGAGTTTTGTGCATTCTATAACTGTCAATCATAGATACAGATCACAAAAATAATCTCATCAAGGTTTATTTTCAATTAATAAAAGATCACATTGATCTGAACAGTCACTCTAATCTTCTGCACGCTTGTGTTTATACATAGCGTTAGGGTTTCCTGGGTAGAATACAATGCATGCAAGTATTGAAAGAGAAGATTACATATTTGTAAAATGTTAAATGTATGACATAGTGACTCGGTAAAGTCTCACATTCTGAGCATGTTTCTAAATGAAAAGCTGTTAAAAAACGTAATAGAAAGAGTATAGAAAGGTTAATATAATGACCTAATAAAATTTTAAATAAAGACATGAGTAGCTGAATATTGATGATCCTTGGGAAGATAAGGACATGATAGTCTGAATATTGATGATCCTTGGGAAGAGCAGTACCCTCTCCGTCCTCTAGGGGTTGTTGTTCGTCTAGTCAGAGTCACTGCTGCTGCCGCTGCTGCTGCCGCTGCCGCTACCGGAACCCTGCAGGAGACAAAAAGTAAACCACACCCTCTTCAGTGACATCATCACAGCACAAGTAGCAAATGGTGTCTGTTTTCAATGTGCTGTAGTGTTGTAGGTCGTCATGCAGTGTAGGTGCACAATTAAACTTAAACACATCTTGACGGTTGACCTATTCCAGCCCATCCACATACCATAAGAATCAGTACATCACAGAATCTGCACAGTATGATGCCCTAAAACCACCATCTCACACAGTCTCCAAAGCTTTGACTGACTCCTTTAGCTGCAGTACGGTACAGGCAGATTTAGCTTTTCTTTTTTTTTCTGTAGGTGTATGTGAATATTAAATGAAAAACCTGCTGAAATTCATTTTTTCATTCAATTATATATGTAGCCTACTTACCCCTCCATGTTTACCGTGCTTCCTGTGACCATGACCATGCCCATGTCCATGTCCGTGTCCGTGTCCGTGACCATGACCGTGTCCGTGACCGTGCTTATGATGTTTCCGGTGACCATGTTCATCATCACTCCCTTTCTTTTGACAATGGTCATCATCACTACCACTCTTGCGATGATGGTCACCACCACTACCTCTCCTGTGACGATGTTCATCATCACTACCACTCTTGCGATGATGTTCACCACCACTACCACTCCTGTGACGATGTTCACCACCACTACCTCTCCTGTGACGATGTTCATCATCACTATCTTTCCTGTGACAATGGCCACCGTCATCTTTCCTTTGATGATGATCCTGGCCATGAGAACCAGAACTGTGATCCTGGCCATGAGAACCAGAACCGTGATCCTGGCCATGAGAACCAGAACCGTGATCCTGGCCATGAGAACCAGAACCGTGATCCTGGCCATAAGAACCAGAACCATGATCCTGGCCATAAGAACCAGAACCGTGATCCTGGCCATAAGAACCAGAACCGTGATCCTGGCCATAAGAACCAGAACCGTGATCCTGGCCATAAGAACCAGAACCGTGATCCTGGCCATAAGAACCAGAACTGTAATCCTGGCCATAAGAACCAGAACTTTGACCCTGGCCATGATCTTGACTGTGCCCATGGCCACCTTCACCAGAGTAGGTCACACTATGCTGGCTGCTGCCCCCACCTTCACCAGAGTAGGTCACACTATGCTGGCTGCTGCCCCCACCTTCACCAGAGTAGGTCACACTTTGCTGGCTGCTGCCCCCACCTCCATCATGTGGGGCGCCGGGTGAGACCTCGATGATTATCTGATGACCCTCAGAAGAACCTGTCGTATCCACAGCATAACCTGAAGGATGCGTGCATCCTGGAAAGGACATGGAAAAAATAAGACAATTTAAGATCTCATGCTGATACAGGGACATCCCCTCAAGTTCAGGGGATTTCAAAATAAGAAAATGATAATAAAATTGTTACCTGCAGGGGTGTTAAACATTCTGGAATATAAAACCTGAAAGTGGATGCAAAATGAAATTAATGTATGATTGCACACAAAACACACTTCCGTATTGCCTCTTGTGTATTTAATAATAAGCAGTGAACTTGCAGATAAAAATGAATAAATAATGAATTTCTACAGAGCAGATAAAATTAAATAAATAATGAATGTCTACAGGGCACCACCTAGTGATGAACCTTTGTGACCAGGGCTGTCTTAACAAATACGGTTTTATCTCAGAATGTCTCAGACTCACCTGGATAAATTCAATATAAATTAAATAATGATGTCACTGAACGCCTCATTAAATATAATGTGGTCTAGACCGGAGTTAGCAGTCTAGTCTCCGATCAGTCGATTACTTAAAGAAACCTGATCTAATCTGCAGGCGAAGGCATGCCGATCATACAACACAGACCATTGTGGCCCTGCAGAGAAAGGTTTTTCATTGGAGAGGTATAACAGGCTTGGTAACATTACATTAAAGCAAACAAGCTCACACCTATTTACCCAGTAAATCCCAGACAGAATCACAAACACATGACAGCAATTCTTATAGTGATTAATACAATTTTAAACATGACAGATCTGTAGGATATAACGTTATGGGCTGTAGAGAAATGGTTCATCGCCGTTTCCCAGTACGCCACGCGTATAATCACTCACAAAGACTAAAACTGACAGATGCTGATAATTTGCACTAAAAATGACTCGCATCGGCATAAAAAAACAGTGCCTTTCATCAAGATAATACACTGCTGTACTTTATGAATAATATAGCAAGTATTTATATAACTGAGGTGTACTTACAGAGATCAGGCAGTTAGAGATGTGGGCATTCAGCTGTGCCCTCAGAAATTAAACCGTGTCATTTATAGACATGGGGCCATACGGTCCCCACCCTACCACACCCTGCACCCTGTGGGCTGGGACTAATTCCGTTTCCACAGCAGCCAAACATCTTCTTGACAGGATCGCAGCAAACAAAGGTCATGCTGACCTGATCTGAACTGCTATGTGAACTGCCTAATCCACATCGGAACTGCCAGCTGCTTAATTCACATTGGAACTGCAAACTGCCTAATCCACATTAGAATCGGATTGCATTCTATCACTTTATGAGAACAGAGAAAGTCCAATAAAGAAGAAAGAAATGACAATAAAATAATAATATAGGGTTTTAAAAATTTTTAAATCGTCACGTCAAATTAATCACTAAAATGTAAAAATTAAAACCTTCAAAAAGATTTAAAAATAAAGAGATGGAACATCAGGTGGGTTATGCTGAAGGTTTATTAGCCTCTGGCTGATCCAAACTGGGAGAGAAAACAACAGGAGCGATACAAACGTACTCAAGAAAAATTCATTTCAGAAAGAGAAACAATAAATGAGTAAAATAATCCAGTTTAAAAAGAAGTCAGGAAATATATATTTTTAAAGACTTTAAACTAGAAATGAGGACACGTTGATGATGTGATGTGCAGTGGTCCTCAGTAGATCTAGGGGCAATCTCTGCACCCTTGTGTCCCTTGTGTCAGATAAGCACTCATTGGCAGACAGGTAGAGGCTGGCTGAAGGAATCAGTCCTAAAACATGGCAGATCCTGATATGCATTAGTTCTGCTAGGTTCCTCACAGTGACACTGGCCGTGACCGAATACGACCTGTGTTCCCTGTCCACTGTCCCCTGTCCACTCAGAACCCTGTCCATATGTGCCCTGTCCCCTCACTTTGCAAGCAGTTTGCGAAAGAAATCCCGCAAAACTCTTTCCAAACTAGCTTGTAATATTTGTTTAGAATTCTTTTTTTTTATTGAGAATATCAATGTTAACATATGATGATTGTTACAAAGTGTAGATTATAAATGAAGATAGAATTAACAAAAATTAAAAGAATATTAACCTTATACCATAGATATACATATACGTTCTATGTCTTTTACGCTTTTACTTCCGGGTTACTTACTGAAATTGTCGGATGAGTGCACCGTTCTGCAGATGAGTGTGCTCCTGAATTCCCTCAACAAAACCCCGGAAATAAGAGGTTCATCCTGGTATTTTAAGTGCCCCCATTTGTGAGAAAAAGTCGCCCACTCAAAACCTTTTTGAAGAAGTGGACTCAAATATGCGCCCTCAAAAGGGTGTGGGGGTCGTTTTCGGACACGGCCACTGTGTTTCCTTTGAGAGACCTGGGAGCAGGGCCCAGTTGGCCTGCTGTGGAGCAGCATTCCACAAGCGTGGTGCACTGCATACTAGGCTGAGGAAATGACACTACGCTATTGGTATGAGATATTGTTTATTTTGTTTCTTAAGGCCCCCTGTGAAGCCTGGACTGCGGGTATGGCTTTCCTCAGGCTTCACTCTCTCTTCTCTGCAGCCTCCAGCACTGCAGCTGTGCTCTCTCTGGCCTCCAGCAGCAGAGCAGAGGCCCTCTGCCGAGTCTACAAGGGAAACAAAACCACACACCCTCTTTAAAAACTTTCTTGTGTATTTATTTTATATTCTATTATGAACAGACACATGCTAATATACATTTTCTCAAAATAACTGTGTCCCCTTAACTGTTACAGTATTAGTAGTATTGTATTGTTTGCATGTGGTTTTCCAATTCAGAAAATTTGTTTTTGAAATGATATTCAAATGCAATGTATTTGTATCATAATACTCCTAAATTAAGGCGTTGCTATTACAAATCACGTACAGTTGTTTTGAAAGATTCATCTGTGATGTCTTTCAGGTTGATCAGAACATTGTAGTAAGCACCGAACACAGCTGTTTCCAAGGCCTTGGCTGCCACCTGAACATAACAGATGACAGAATCAGGTGACAGAATAAAATTGTGATCAGTCATCAAGATGAGTGACTCAGTCTTCTGTGATCAGCCCATACATTACAGCCTTGTAGGAATCTTGAGGAATCTTGCTTCGTACAAACATAAACAATGATTTAATTAGTGGGTGATTTAAACTAAGCTTTTTTGAACTTTCTGTTGCTGTGAGCTTTAAGTCACCTGAACACGAGATTGTTAGTGTCAAACTACAGCATTTTAATCTGAAGATGATGCTTATCATGCAGCTAGTAACTGAGCATGTGAAACATGTTTGTGCATTCAACAAGTGCATTCGAAATGTCTGTCACTCAGTCTGTAAGTCTCTTTTACCTGGAGGTCAGACTGGCAGACCATATTCCCGTAGAGCACCATCTCCTTCATACAAGGCCAAAGCAGGTTGACTTTCTCGGCGAGTGACAGGGGCACGGCCACTGCTTTCATCAGACCGTCCTGCATAGCCACCTCTCTCCTGGGCAGGGCCATAGTGGATGGGGGGGGGTTAAATGGATAGGTCCGATGTTTTGATATCGAGCCCTATTTTCATCCCTGATTTTGTTGATCACTTGACAAACTTTTCACGTCAACCCGGCCTTCACCTCATACCGGACATGGAGCTCCTGCTAGTGTTATAATGGAAGTGAATGGAGGCAACCTTCATGCAGCTCCAAAACCTCTTAAACATACTCCACAGCGCACTGTTAGTGAACAGAATACCACAGCAGTCTATAACCGTGATTTTGAGCTGTTATTTCATAATGTTGAAGTCAAATTACAGCTAAATCTTTTAGCATAGGCCGAATGGTCAAGTATCACTCCGCTGCACACAGCAACATCCACAGAGAATTATACAATAACAGTTTTGGTCGTAGGGGGTATCAATAATTATGATACACGTTTTTTTTATTGAGATAATACCGGAAGGCACTATAGTTACAGTACATGAGGTGAATTAGCACTGCTTATCCCTGTTTGCAAATCAGATGCATCTGCATTCTGGAATTACAAAAATTACTAAAATCTAATCAAATGAATCACATGTGGTGGGGGAGGTCCAGTAGTCCTTGCGTAAACCAAAGGCCTGATTTACTAAGACTTTTAGCACGTGCAAAACTTTTTAGCACACGCAAAACCGATAACATGACCAATGATTGGTCATGGTATTTGTTTTGCACCAATCATTGGCTGTGTTATTACTTTTGCATGTGCTAAAATATTTGCACCCACTAAAGGTCTTAGTAAATCAGGCCCCAAGAGTGCCAATTTGGACGTACCATTAAAGTACTGCACTTGCGTAAAAGTTGGCACTTCAAGCTGTCAATCACCATTAGAATTTTACATTAACTTTAAATTAGGTTGTCAGATAATCTGGTAGGTCGCTTATGCTTATGCAATTTGCTGCATCATTTTAGGAACGGAAGCCAGTGTTGTGAAGCAGCATGTGTCTGTGTAAGGTCTCTGAAAATGCGGAGACATTTAAAGGGGACATGAAACACTCGGTAAAGTGGCTCTGGTTTGTTAGCTTTTTACCTTCAATTAGATATGACCGTGCATTCAAATCTCAAATCGACCTGTATGGAAATTAAAGTTAAAATTAAAGTTAAGAAGTAAAAGTTTTTTTTTTTTCCCACGAGGGCGCAGCCATTTTGGACCAACTGCGGTCGTGACGTCACTTGATTGGTCTTGGCTGCTCATTAGCTCATTAGTATTACTATGGAAAAATATCTGTTATGTTCTGAGTCTGTTTTGTATTTCTGTCATGTTTAGTATTGTCACAGTTTATGAAGCATACATTTTTCCATGTTTTTCTGCAGCCTTGCGTTCATACTGCTTCTCTCTCTTGCTGTCACTCACGCTTCCCTTATTGTTTCATTCTCCCGTGTCTATTTACTAATCTACTAATGTTAGATCACGATTGGGTAATACTAACTCTCTAACAATGTGTTCATGTTACCTTACGTTTCTCGTGCATGTCATTTACTAATTTACTAACGCTAGGTCAGGATAGGTTTATTACTAACGAGTACTAATTATCTTGTTATCTTGTCAACCCTCCACACCTGATTTCTTTTCGCATGCTATTCTCAAGCTAAGTGTTTGCACCTGTCTACACATGCATTTAAACCAGTAGTCTTAGTCCCTCGTCGCGAGTTCGTCACACTAAAATTATTATAGCCTTGTCTTTCTGCCTGTCGTGTTCTAGTAGTCCCAGTTATTTGTATCTTCCGAGTTTTTGTTTTGTTTGTTCCGAGTTTTTGTTTTGTGTGTTAGTCGAGTTTTCGTTTGGTGTCTGATTGATCTTCTGGTATTGACCTCTGTCCGTGTTCTCGCGACCCTGTTTACTGGACTGTGTGTTTGTACTTCTGCCGTGCCTTCCCGTTACCGACCCCTGCCTGTTTTTCAACTTCTCTTTTTGGATTTGGATTTTGTACCGTTTATTGAACATTAAACTTCAGTTTTTTGGTACCCCTGCCTGCTATTGGGTCCCTACATTCCACCGATCATAACAATATCTGACTTTCAGTGAGCTCAACAATGTATCGTGTGGAAAAAATAAAACAAAACGTGGTCCTTTTGTATTACCCCGAGATGCTCAAATGAGTATTACCGAACAAAACTTAATTTCCACAAACTGCTTCTGACCATATAATTCTGTAGCCTCTGACGAATCGGCAACTGCTGCACCGCTGCATTGCCTTGATATATTAGTTAACATCCTGCAAATATATACCTACCGCAACCTAGCATCACAAGCTAACGCTATAGGCAATATTAGCTAGACACGAATTTAGCTCCCAAACCGTTTATCAAGGCAAGGCAGCGGTGCAGCAGTTGCCGATTCATCAGAGGCTACAGAATTATATGGTCAGAAGCAGTTTATGGAAATTAAGTTTTAAATTTAAGTTTTTTAAATTAAGTTTAATACAAAAGGCGCGCTTTTTGTTTTATTTTTTCCTTACAATACATGGTTGAGCTCACTGAAAGTCAGCTATTCCCCATAGTAATACATTGAGCAGCCGAGACCAACCAACCTAGTGACATCACGACCGCAGTTGGTCCAAAATGGCTGCGCCCTAGTGGAAAAAAAGCCAACTTGAACTTATTTTTCCAGCAAATACAGATCAATTTGTGATTAGAACGATCATAACTAATTGAAGGTAAAAAGCTAACGAACCAGAGCCACTTTACCGAGTGCTTCATGTCCCCTTTAAAACCTTCAGGAAGACGGCCTGGAATCTGAAAGTTTTCAGCACACCCCCCACCCCCCACCCCCCCCCCCCACACACACACACACGCTTTACCTCTTCATCTCATCCGTCGAGTTTTTTGGCATTTTGAGGGCGGCCTGAAAAGAAGAAAGGCGAGAGTCTGAGAAGGTTATTGTTGGGGAATTATTCTGTTGTTTTTTTTGTAAGACCTGACATTCATAAAGGAGAAACATTTAGGGTGTGCTTAGATGGAAATGTTAAGAGTCAGTCACACTTTTCATGGGCTAAGCAAACAAACAGGTTGCCCAGGAAAGTGAAACAGACGTGACAAACTTGTCTCTGTGCTGCTTTTTCACACTCTTTCATGTTATGACAAAATTCTAACTGACAGTAAATGATGGCTGTCCTCCATACTCTGGCATAAGTGACTGCCAACTGATGTCAAACAAGTCAATTGGCTCCTGCACAAACCGGCTCAAACATGCAAAAAACACATTCTGTTCCAGCGCCACACCTCAATGTTGATAATTTCCCATCGAACACGAGGTGAGAACAGAACAAAATTCTGAAATTTGCAAAAGTGAAAACCAACAAAAGCTCTAGTCTAATTTCCCACAGTTTGTTTTACCCCCATACAGGGAGGAAGAGCTCTGAACTAATTAATGTTGTTGATTGGCTTTGTTTCCTTGGATTTAACCTTAAATGCAAGCCACTGGAAAGAAGGAGAATGATTTTAGGTTCTCCAGAAATGCGGTAGTACAAGATGCATAAAGAGATGAGTAATGTTGTGTTCTGCCTGTAGAGTGAGCTCACACTACCTGACTGTCTCTCTAGTGAGCTCACACTACCTGACTGTCTCTCTGCTCACCATGTAATGGCTGAAGGCCTGGGAGTCGGCGTCCACCATCAGCAGCAGCTCATTAATGGCCTGGTGAAAGGGTGGGATTAATCTCCTCATGACGCTGTCCAGGCTCTCAAACTGCTTCTTGCCATAGGTCATCTGTCCCACCATACACCCCAGTGCTGCCCCCTAGAGGAGGCACACAGCAATGTCAGAGACACACAGACTTGTGACCACATTTCACATGATGCTTCGGAGATTTAGTGGTTCTCAAGGGGTGCGTCCCAATAGTCGAAAAATGCACCCTCCCTTCCTCCTCTACTCCGTGCCCCGGAAACCGATCTTTGGTTCCTCCCTCCCTTCACTGTCCCAATAGTGGAGAAGACGAGCGAAGCGGCTTCAAACTCGGCTTCTCCTCCCCTTCGGCGAAGCATACATACATCGATGTATCCTACTGCGGACGTTTTTTCACATTTTTGGGTGACATCATCATGCTCACGCCCACAGAGATTTAAGAAAAGGCAACAGTGATGATGCGTAGCTATGCCTTATATGAATTTCCCAAAGATAATGATACATATTATTTAACATATTTAGCCTAAATTGTGCGTGCTTCAGTAGGTTATTAGCACACAAAGGACATAGCATCCTACAACGGATAACAAAATGCCAATCCGTTTTTGTGGTTCATATCCTACATACAAATTCGGCAATTTAAGTCGGGGCTTTATTTATTTGCTTGCACATTAACGTTGCTTATTAACGAACATGACTATACATAAACATAGCCTAAGCACGACAGCTACCATTTCAGTATGTGAATATGCATGAATTAATTTATTCAACCATTCCAAAGGACGTTTTAAAATTTTATTTCAGTGGTACAGTGGGAAATAGGCCTAATTGTTTTTCGGTGTGACCACTGCAATACTATGAACATTGAGAATGATAGGCCTATATCCGATAATATGACGATAATTCATTCTACTAATCTATGAAAATGTTTCCTAATTTGTCTATGTGAGATGCAAGGAACTGGCAATAGTAGGCTGTAGTGTAGCTACAGGCCTATGAGGTGAATTAGTGCTCGGTATGTTCAGACATCGGGAACATCGGGATTCTGGAATTACAAAAAATTGTTATGTTTGCGTAGCCTATACTACAACATGTTTACTTTGATTGTTGCTGATTACATGTTAATTAGCGTCTCGACACGAACCGCAATATAGGCTATGTTTACACTGTACATGCAACTAGGTTACTTGCACTTAAAAATATATTTTGCAGCTTTAAATTGCTGACCATGTGGAAGAACTGTGATTGGCTTTGGGAATATTTGTGGGCTCGGCGTCAGTCAAAGTTATGAGAGGGCAACTTCATCAATAGTCGACGGCTATTTTGATGGCGGTGAAGCAGATTCGCTGTCCCAATTTTCTTCATGGCTCCGTTCCTCCACTCCCCTCCTCCCCTCCCTTCCTGCACATACTTCCAGGTAGTAAAAGAGTGGTAGTGGGGGAGTGGAGGAAGGGAGGTGGAGAGTGAAGAATATTGGGACGCACCTAAGGTGTAACAGCGCTTATCTCTACAGAAAAAACAGAAACCATTACAGGGAACTACAGCTTCTAAAATCCCAAATATCGGCTGCATTCTGTTTAAACTTACATTTTTAACCACAAGAATGAAAGAGTTTAATCAGAAAGCACGTATTGTCACTCCGTTAGAAAAACAATGTTTAAGTGAAAGGGTTCAGCAAAAAACAATTAAGGGAACACTTAATCAACACAGTATAACACTGTGGCAACACCGTTAGGAAGGCAATCCTGGATCGGCTTGGCTAGAGCCCGGAAGATCAAAGGCGCCGCTTCCGGGAAGCCTCCCTGGTTCCGGGGGACCGCCCCTTCGCGTTCGCCCAGCGGCTCACCGATATGGCCCGACGATGGCTGCAGCCAGAAATCAGGTCCGCCGCGGGGGTGGTGGAACAGGTGGTGCTGGAGACATTTGTGGCCGGGCTGCCAGAGGCGACCGCCAACTGGGTGCGCTGTCACCGACCCACTGATCTGGAGCTGGCAGTGATCCAAAACCGCCGGAACCAGCTCCTAGGAGGAGACCCCCTCCTCGCACGGTCCCTTCCTCTCTGTCCCGCGACACCGCTACAACCTATCCCCGATTTAATCCCCCTTCTTTTCTCTCTCCCTCTACATGGCGATGCGGGCAGCTCGGCCACCTGCGCCGTGACTGTCCACTTATGGAGGTGGGGCAGGTGGTCCGGGTTGTCGGTCCGCCCACTCCTGCTCACGATCCAGAGGGAGCGTACTGCATCCCGGTAAGGGTGCAAGGGAGTGAACACCGGGCGTTGTTGGACTCAGGGGCGATGCAGTCCATGATTCGGCAAAGCCTGGTTCGGCCAGAGGCATTGGTGAAGGCACCTTGGGTATCGATTAAGTGCGTGCATGGTGATGTGCACAAATATCCGGTAGTGCCGGTAAAAATTTATTTTCAACGAAAAATTTATATTATCAAAGCTGCGGTTAGCTCCCGGCTGTCGCACCCCCTGATTTTGGGCATTGATTGGGCGGGGTTTAGTAAAGTGTCAGGGAAACTGTGGGAGGTGCGATCCCGACAGGTAGGGCTCGGGGAGGTGGGTGCTGTTGACGGCGATGACGCAGGGTCAACCGACACGGCCCTGGTTCCGATTTTTCAACCCACGGAGGATTTCCCACTCGAACAGTCTCGGGATGACACCTTGCGGTTTGCTTACGAACAAGTAATGCGCATTGATGGTCAGCAAGTGCGTCCGGAGACAGCTCTCTCTCACCCGTATTTCTCTGTTATTAGAGATAGGCTATATCGAGTGTGTCGGGACGCTCAAACAGGAGAAGAAAATACCCAGTTGTTGGTACCTAAGAGCCGCCGGGAAATGGTTTTCCAGGCGGCTCATTATAACCCCATGGCGGGACACTTGGGATATGACAAAACACTCAACCGTATAATGGCCCGATTTTATTGGCCGGGCATCTGGGCAGACGTACGTCGGTGGTGTGCGGCCTGCCCGGAATGTCAATTAGTGAATTCCCCGGCCACCCCAAAAGCGCCGTTGCAGCCACTTCCATTAATAGAGGTCCCGTTTGATAGAGTGGCTATGGACCTCATCGGGCCATTTGAACGGAGCACTCAGGGATACCGATTCGTACTAGTTCTGGTGGATTATGCGACCCGGTATCCCGAAGCAGTTCCATTGCGCAATATCTCAGCTAAGAGTGTTGCGCAGGCACTGTTTCAAATAATCTCCCGCGTCGGAATCCCGAAAGAGATTCTGACGGACCAGGGCACATCATTCATGTCACGGACACTAAACGAACTGTACGCGTTATTGGGCATTCAGTCTATTAAAACCAGCGTATACCACCCCCAAACGGATGGGCTCGTTGAGCGATTTAATAGGACTTTGAAGTCGATGATTCGGAAGTTCGTTCACGATGATAGCCGAAATTGGGATAAATGGTTAGTCCCTTTATTATTTGCAGTGCGGGAGGTTCCCCAGGCCTCCACGGGATTTTCTCCCTTTGAATTAATGTTCGGTAGAAAACCAAGGGGAGTTTTGGACCTAGTTAAAGAAAACTGGGAGGAAGGTCCAAGCCCCAGTAAAAATGAAATACAATACGTCATGGACCTGCGAGCAAAACTCCATACACTGGGTAAGGTATCACGGGAGAATTTGCTCAAGGCCCAGGAACGGCAGCAAGCGCACTATAATAAAGGGACAAAACTCAGACAATTCTCACCGGGAGATAAAGTGCTCGTATTACTTCCAACCTCCAGCACAAAATTACTCGCCCGCCCCTTTCTGATAGCCATCTCTCGCCAAACCAGCAGGCAGACCTTGCTCTATTGCAAAAGCAGTTTGCGGATGTGTTTTCTCCCCTAAAAAAAATTGATGCAGGCAGAAATAAAGGCCATGCTGGAGATGGGCGTAATAGAGGAATCACACAGTGCCTGGAGTAGCCCCATTGTCCTGGTAGGTAAACCAGATGGGTCTATCCGGTTCTGTGTGGATTACAGAAAGGTGAATGAGGTTTCACAGTTTGATGCCTATAACACCAAGTCAATTAAACTTCTGGGATATCGATCGGTCCAGTTAGGAAACGATTGTGAATCAATTTCACCTGTTTTGGTGCAAATTAAAGTGACAACAGATGGACAGGAGAAGCAACAGCAAGACAACCCCCAAAAAGTAAATGGTTTTGCAGGTGGTGGTCACAGACCATTTCTCTCTCCTTATCCTTCCTGACTGATTTTTCTCTAGTTCTGCATTTTGCTAGTGCCCTTGTCACTACTGGTAGCATGAGGCGCGGTACCTGCAGACCATTCAGGTTGCACAGGTAGTCCAGCTCCTCCAGGATGAAACATCCATAACGTGCCGTCGCAAAAAGGTTTGCTGTGTCTCCCAGCACAGTCTCAAGAGCGTGGAGGAGATACCGGGAGACGGGCCATTACACGAGGAGAGCTGGACAGGGCCGTAGAAGGGCAACAACCCAGCGGCAGAACTCCAAACTGTCAGAAACAGACTCCATGAGGGTGGCATGAGGGCCCAACGTCCTGTAGTGGGACCTGTGCTCACAGCCCAGCACCATGCAGCTCGATTGGCATTTGCCAGAGAACACCAGAATTGGCAGGTTCGCCATTGGCACCCCGTTCTCTTCACAGATGAGAGCAGGTTCACACTGAGCACATGTGACAGACGTGAAAGAGTCTGGAGACGTCGTGGTGAATGTTATGCTGCGTGCAACATCATCCAGCATGACCAGTTTGGTTTAATTGACTTGGTGTTATACTGTGATGATTAAGTGTTCCCTTAATTTTTTTGAGCAGTGTATTATGCTTATATTAACAGCACTCAGCATTCGATACAGAGGAGTTATAGAACAGGAGGTGAGTTATATTGACACTGATCAGGGGTTTGGATCGGTACCATTGCAGCAACCATAGCAGAGACTGATCCACCTCCCGGTGTGGCCGTCCTGGCCCCCACGTTGCGGACAAACTGCTGCACTGACAAGGAGACCAGCTGCCTGTCCTCTTTTGAGCTGTCCTCCACCATGTACCTGTAAAACAGACCAATCACCCACACATGCACCTGCAAAACTGAACAATCACCCATACCATGTACCTGCAAAACTGACTGACTAATCACCCACACCATACCTGCAAAACTGGTTAATCACCCATGCCATGTACCTGAAAATCTGACCAGTCACCCACATCCTGTGTTATAAGGCAGTTGTGGAACTGGGTTTGTAACCAGAACATTAATGGGGTTATTCTCTGGTGGGTTTGTGCCACTGTACCCTTGATAAATCTCCATTAAATATTTAAATGTGTATCCAGTAAATGCGTATCTGTATGAATGGTAATGGGTAATGTGCTAAAAGGTTATGGCTTGCGAGGTGTCACTCACTCGATTATTCTCTCTTTAGGAACAAATGGTCCAATGGAATCTAATCCTAGCTTGCTGATCACCTGGGAGGGAGGGAGGGAGAGAGGGAGGGAAGAAAGGAGAGAGAGAGAAAGCGACCATACCAAGGGATAAATTAATCTGGTTTATTAAAAGTGGTTCTAATCTGGTGTTAATGCGTGAGCAGTGATTGGCGGATGAGTGGCTCTAGTGTGGATTTGTGAGCAGTGATTGACAGAGGAGTGGCTCTAATGTGGATTTGTGAGCAGTGATTTGACGGATGAGTGGCTCTAGTGTTGATGCCTGAGCAGTGATTGACGGATAAGCAGTTCTAATGTTAATTCGGGAACATCGATTGATACATAGGTGCTCACCAGCCGCACTTTGTGTTCCTCTTCCAGCACAAACAGCTGATCCCTCTGGATGTAGAAATCTGCACAGTCCAGCATGGCTCTCAGCGGGACCAGGCCCACAATTTGGGACCCCACCACCGGTAGGTTCAGGTTCTGTGCAGCACAGCCAAAGTACATCACCCAATCACCAGCCCCAAATGATGACTCCACCCCTTTGCTAACATGGCCCCTGACTGTGGGTCCAACTCCTCACCTTGGCATCTCTGCAGACCTCCTCGTACACGGTGTGGATGGGCATCAGCTCAAAGTCCAGAATGTTTGTGGATACCTGGGCCAGATTCGCCTCATCCAGGTACCAGCCCATCCCTTGTACCTTCTTTAGGAGTCCTGGCTGAGACATAAAAACTCATGTCAGTAACTCAGATGGAGGAGCAACAAAAGGATCTTTATTCTTGGGAAGTATTCACAGAATATCAGAAGAAAAGAGTGCACAAGATTCGTTTTTTCATTTGAATCTGTTTTTAACACCAGCCTGCCAGGATGAGCCACTAAACAGCCCACTCTTATGAATTAATTAATGAATGAATGTAGTTACAATGTAAACTTATGGCACATATTCAACCTAACTACAATGCATTTTGAATAACACATTTTTAAGCAACTCTTATTTTTAAAATATTTGCTCAGAATTTGTGTTTGTTTCTCTGTGAGGATGACATGTGGCTGGGTGGTTGGAGTTATCTAGAATACACAACAGCACAGCAAATACAGCCCATGTGAATGACAGAGAGGGCTGGGAGTTAGAGGGCCGGCTCTCAACACGGGAGAGTAAAGGTGAACACTGCTCAGATGACCATAAGTCAACACTGTTTCTGTTTACTTTGTTTCTGAAGCAGATTGTTCATCATGGCTGAAATATTTTTTTAGATTAGCGCATGCTGAAATATGTTTTAGATTAGCGCATGCTGAAATGTGTTTCAGATTAGCACATGCTGAAATATGTTTTAGATTAGTGTATGCTGAAATGTGTTTTAGATTAGCGTATGCAGACATATGTTTTAGATCAGCGCATGTTGGCCTACCTGGTTCTTGCCTCGGCCCTGTTCTCGTATGTCCAGGGCGATCCGGTGGGCCTGCTCCTTGGTGCTCAGAAGGTTGATATTGTAAGCGATCAGGAACTTACGTGCACCGGCCGCTGTGGCCCCCCAGGATGGCACGAGCACAGGGGGGCCATAATCGGGGGTCCATTCCGGCTTCTTCAGCTGCGAACACATGAATGCATGAACTGCAGAGCAGTGGAGACCTTTTCTCTGTACATTTTACTAAAACAAGACTAGGTCAACCTAGTGCATGCCGGGCGCTGGAGTTCTTGCCCCGGAGATGGCTTTCTCAGCCTAGCGCAATAAGTATGTTATGTCAGAAAATTACATTGACACGTTGTTTCCAAAAGATATGTTGGCAAAATAAACCAAACAGTAGGCTACTCGAATGCTGTCCGTATGCGGTTACAGAGTGGACAAATAACTCAGTGGCCCCCGGTAAGGAACCATGTTCATGTCAACTAGCCTACATTATGATCCGGTGGCGTATTCTGCCATCTCAAAATAAATTGGTAGGCTAGCCTAATAATTTACTTATTGGTTTTGGTTATAAAGCGAATCAATTGTCTTAGACTTGTCGCATTTTAATTTAGACAATTCTTCAAAATGAGTGAACTATCCCGTTAATGTCAAGCCATGATAATAATGTAGTTTACTGAGCATCTAGCTAATGTGCTGGAGTGAACAAGGCATTGGCTTGCTTACCATTCATGTAACAAACACAAGGCAGCTTGCTAACTGGGTGGAAATATCGAAATAACGTATCCTAATATTATTACGATAGGCCAACTAATGATGTCATCCATACGTAGGTCTATTGCATTCAACCTTTACAGGTGCGTCCTGAAGTTTTGGAGCAAGGGCTGGCTACGCCCCAGCTATAAAAGCGAATCTCAGTGATTCTGCGTGGAGACATGAGAGAGGGAGAGAGCGAGTGAGCGATATATATATATATAGCTAGCTTACAGTTTTGCTTTTTAAAATATTCTAGTAAGTTACAAGTAGCCTATTTTTGATATATTTTTATAGTTAGCTTGATAGTTCATTGTTTTTTGGTAGTTCGTTTTTCTGTCTAGCTTAGCAAGTAGCTAGCTAGTTTATTTAAAAATAAAAAATATATAAAGCATAGAGCAAGAAGCTGTAGTATAGTCATGCTACACGTTTACCTTTGCAACATCCCTACAACAGACATTCTCTCTTGGAGAGAGTTCAGTGCAGTATCTACATGTGTACCCGTTGAAATCGAAACCAATATTGTTGATATTTTGCAGATAGTGCGATTGCCTACAGCCTGTGTAAAATGATTAGCCTACATCATTTTAGGCTAATGTACAGCGGGTGATTTGTTGTTTGCTGACCGCATCAATATAAGCCCAAACGAGGCTATGCATGCCTTCTGCCTACCACTCCAAAACATTGCCCATCCTTTCATTCTCCACCATTGCTTCTGGCTCGGCCACTACTTGCGGCTCGGCAGGAGCTGGAGCTAGCATATTTGTTTGTGTGTGTATCAGAGAGAGAGAGAGAGAGAGAGAGAAAGAGAGAGAGTGGAACAAAGCAGCCGCTGCGAGTGCTGTCAAGAGTAGAATGAGCATAATGCTACTAGTGAAAAAAATTGCTGGGGCGTGGTTTGATACCTGGAGCTAGCCCTAATAGAGTACTCAAGTGAGTACGTCAGTCGTGGACCATTTCTTGAAATCTGATTTATAAAATGAGCCGAAACGTTCCTGGATTAGCCTGTGTGGTACAAGGATATATTCCATATATCGCATGTTCCAATTTTTATTTTTTAAAGTAATACATTAATGAATGTAGTTTGACTTGTAGTCCACTTTAACGGACAACATATCCAGTTCTGCAATGCACGGGTGGTTCTCGACCAATAAGATATCATCATCTCGTCTGTCTGCTCTGTGGCAGATGGTAGACTGAAGACCAGCTACCATTAGCTTGCTAAGTAGAGAAGCCCATCCGACAAGGTCAGAAACTGCGCTACGGTTAATCACATAAAGCAATTCTAGCTTTTAGTCCTTCAAGCTAGCTAGCTAGCTAAAAATGTGTTTAAAAACAGAGCTGTGTGCTACTGCTGGCTAACGTTACATGACAACGTCTGGAGACAAGGCTGCACGTTCGGAGGGAATTAAGGGACATCGAGTTTTTAAAATGTTCCAGTGCTGATCTAATCACAAGAAAGTACTGAAACGTAAAATATACTCGAAGCTGGTCCAGAAAAACGACATAGTTTGCGAACGGGCATTATATTGAACAATCTGGAAAACTAAAAAAACATGTGCCTCGTCATAGGAAGGGTAAGTAAATGTAAATGTACAATGTACAATTTGCATGCTGGCTGTCATTAAAAAAAAAAAAGTATCTTTCTGGTTTAGCTAGCTAACATTAACGTTGTACCTTCCTAGCTAGCCAGCTAATGGATTTCCAGTAGCTAACGTTACCATTATGTGGTAACGTTAATAGCCTAAAAGAAAGATACATTTTTAAATATATTTTTTATGATGGCCAGCAAACAAATATCAGTGTCCATTTACTTACCCTTCCTATGACGAAGCACATGTTTTTTGTGTAGGCTAACTGTTACAGATGGTGCAGTTTGGGATTATAAACCCATCCTGACTTCTTCTTCTTTTGCGTTTCTGGCAGGCTAGACGCCGACGTGGCGTATTGCTGCCTTTCCCTGGCCAGACACGGTACTACATCCCTCCCAGGCCCTTACACCCTACTAAGTAGGGCAGTAGTAAAAAAAGTTTGTTGCCACCTGCCCCCACCACATTCTGGTGACTCCTCCCATGGCCCAAAAAAGTAGAGAGACTGGCACAACCCCCCCCCCCTCATTGACATACATAGCATGCCTCTGCCCTCTGTACCTCCCACACCCACAACACTTCACATGACATGCTTTCCTCCCCCCCCCCCCCCACACAGCTACACATCACCACCCCATCCCCCCATCTCCCAGGCAGGCCAGGCAGGCCAACAAAGCCCAAGCCAAGCCATGGTCATTCCCCCTGTTCCTCCCCCCCCCCCCCCCCTAACCCATCCTGACGTTAGGCATCTGTCCTTTTGTAAACCTTCAGGGACTCTAGTAGAGAGATGGATTGTGGATCAGGTCACCAAAAGCAAATTTTGGTAGGTTTTCTGCTGAACTAAGTGGGTCCTGCAGCTTGTTAGGCAGCCAATAAGAATCAGAGTCTAGCGATAACTTACTTGTCAAAGTAACATTTTTTTTCCATCAGCAGTGAGGTGCGTTATTTCTTTGTAGCTAACATTAGCCATCTCTCCACTGACTGAGCGGGAGGGACTGCTGCAGTGAAAAATAAGTCCTAAAGATGGTGCCGTGTTTACACTGTCATTGTGATAGAAACCTATGAATACGATCAAAGATTTCTTCATTCAATTGAGTGCCTAACGTTATATGATGAGATGAGATGGGAGCCAGCATAAATACTTCCTGGACTCTTGCTAAATTGAAAAAAAAAATATTACACATATTCACACCAAACTGCGTAGCTAGCTCAGTGTTGATAACTAAGATATTAACTAAGGTAACTAACATTTCCAAAGTCAAACAAGTCCTTCCTCATCCATTTTAGCTTCTGCAATTACAAGTTGATGTTGATTTCTTTTGCAATATTGAATAGTATGCCCCAGCGTCTGCGCACATCTACTGTGACGTTGCTGAGAAACCGATCTATTCACCCAACCGATCAGCTGTGCGATATGAAAAAAAGGAATGGAATCGGTCGTTAGGTACACACAAACACCGCAAGATCAGTATAATACCACCATTTTACTGCGTATTTACCATGTACTTCTCGCGTGACTTTCAAGAAGGGGGACTGTCAGTCAGTCACTCAGTTAGCTACCTTCGCTGTTTTAGGCCGGCCTAGCGCCTGGCAAAAGCCAACAGGTTATATGTTAAAAAGGCTATTTATTTTAGAAGCTATTTAGAGCAGCATTATTTGGTTCATTTGCAAAGGGCAATGTTTCACTGTTGAAAACGGCAACGTTTTCAATGTTTCACTACATCTACTTCGACATTAAAACATTTCTGATAACAAAAATTAAGCTCTTCTGTTCATTCACCCTTGCCAACATGAAATTTCTCTATGTGCACAGCTACGTCGAAGTCTTTAGAGCACTATTTAAAGTCATACAGTTGTATAAACTGTGTGCAGATATTTGAGACATTTCTGTGAGATGTGAGGGAAATGCGTGTAAATCTTTAGAGCAGGTTACTATGTAATGTAAATACCTTTGTTACTCAGTAATGTCTAGGCTCACCTTCTCTGCCAGAGCTTCATACTCTCCTGATCGCACCGAGGGCAGTGACCTTCTCTCCTCCATACGAGCCGCCTCGCCGTACAGATACACTGTCAACACACATTTCATGACATGCTGGTCCTAGGCTATGAAACATCCCAGTGAGCAAAAGCCGGAATCTAGACGTCAAGAGGGGTGGAAATCTAGGTTGAGAGACATTTTGACATAAATGTACTAGGTTAACCCACAAACTTTCACATTTCAACCAAATGCAGCCGGGTTTTCATCTGAACGCCTAGACTGCGTTTCACCATCGAAATGTTCACTGGGATCAGGCCCAGTACAATTTACTCAGCATTTATTCTACGTTTGATTGTTATTTTATTATCCCAGACTTAATTTGGATAATTTACATAAGTATTTGCACAGAAACCAGTTCTTGCTTGCATTTATGGAAAACTCATGTGCAGTCGCTAGAAGCTTTGCATAACCCAACTGAATACCCCATGGGCCGTCTCACCAGGCACATTCAGAATGTCAGACAATCGCTCAGCAAAAAGGTTGGCGCAGGTCACACACTCCTCCATGGTCATGTTCTGTACGGGGATAAAGGGGCACACATCCAAGGCGCCCATCCGCGGGTGTTCCCCTAAATGTGCAAACAGAGGAGTGTCAGGAGTACCCCGTTCTCATAGACTTCTGAAAATGACTGTAGCGTTACACAGAAAGGGAGGAATTTAAGACAACCAGGCCATGCGGGGGTTCATTCTATATCACTCTCTCTTAATACCTCCTACTGTTCTGATAAGACATGCCTACGCCATACGCTCTAGCTCACACAGACTGTCTTGCAGGGCTCTAGCCTCTAACAAGAGAGATTGGCTAATCTCTGCAAGTTAATCTCCACTGTGACAGAAGCCTTTTTTCATTTGAAAGGGGGTTCAATTAAGTAAGTAAGTATTTTATTTATATAGCACCTTTCATACAACTGAATGCAGCTCAAAGTGCTTTACAACAGGGAAATACATAAAACATAGAATGATAAAAGTAGTAAATAAGTCTAGATACAATAAGCAAATTAAACAATAAAACCTGCAAATCACTCTATCCTAATGCAATACAAACGTGCATATCTCTCTATCCTAATACAATACAACCTGCATTTCTCTAACCTAATACAGTACAACCTGCTTATCTCTCTATTCTAATACAATAAAAACCTACATAACTTTCTATCCTAATACAATAAAAACCAGCATATCTCTCTAACCTAATATTTCTCTAACCTAAATACAATACAACCTGCTTATCTCTCTATCCTAATACAATAAAAACCTACATAACTTTCTATCCTAAAACAATAAAAACCAGCATATCTCTCTAACCTAATACAATATAATCTGCATATCTCTCTATCCTAATACAATAAAAACCTGTATATCTATCTATCCTAATACAATACAAACCAGCATATCTCTCTAACCTAGTACCAGGGCGCGTGGATTCAATGTGTCATGTGATGGGAATCTCACCTGAGTGTGTGTGGTCATGTGATGGGGAGCTCACCTGAGTGTGTGGTCATGTGATGGGGAGCTCACCTGAGTGTGTGGTCATGTGATGGGGATCTAACCTGAGTGTGTAGTCATGTGATGGGGAACTCACTGGAGTGTGTGGTCACGTGATGGGGATCTAACCTGAGTGTGTGGTCATGTGATGGGGAACTCACCTGAGTGTGTGGCCATGTGATGGGGGAACTCACCTGAGTGTGTGGTCATGTGATGGGGAACTCACCTGAGTGTGTGGTCATGTCGATGAGGTTGAAGGCGGTGCGGGCAGCGCAAAGCGCCCCCTCCACCACGGCCTGCGGTGAGCCCACAAACGTGTAGACGGTGCGATTAGTGGACACCCCGGGATCCACATCCAGTAGACTGCACCCATCTGTTCTAGAGATAGCGTCAGCAATGGCATCTATCACCTGCATTACATTACATTACATTCATTTAGCAGATGCTTTTATCCAAAGCAACATACAATAAGTGCATACAGAAACGACATTGAAGTAACTACAGAACAGATAAGACAAAGCACATACTTTCCATAATGTAGCAGCTATTCCTAGTAATGAACATTGAATGTAGTTCACAGTAAATTGGGTAGATCAGCTCTACTACAATTCTATTCTAAATACCATTATAAACTTCAACACACAGTTAAACAAGAAACAAGAGAGATCCTAGATTAGTGTATTAGTCCAGGTGGAGTCTGAAGAGGTGTGTCTTCAGGCCACGACGGAACGCAGGTAGGTTTGGAGTATAACATTACATTACATTACATTACATTACAGTCATTTAGCAGATGCTTTTATCCAAAGCGACATACAGTAAGTGCATACAGAAAGGTCATCGAAGTAACTACAGAACAGATAGGAAAGCACATTCTTCCCATACAGTAGCAGCTATCCCTAGTAATGAACACAGAATGCAGTTCACAGTGAACTGGGTACATCAGCTCTACTACAATTCTATTCTAAATATTATAAATTTGGATACACAGTTCAACAAGAACAAATACCATGAGGTCCTAGATAAGTATTAGGGGAATGGGGAGTTCGTTCCACCACTGGAGAGCTAGGGTGGAAAAGCTCCGCAGTCGGGACGAGCGAGAGCCATTGACAAGGAGGGGGGGAAGTGCGAGTCGCCCTGCTGTAGAAGAGCGAAGTGGTCGGGCAGGAACATAGTTCTGGATTACGTCCTGTAGGTAGGCGGGACCTGTCCTATTGGCTGCAGTGTAGGCCAGGGTCAGAACTATGAACCTGATCCTGGCTGCAACTGGCAGTGGGGTGACATGTGAAAACCAGCATGCATATTCTTCAGTAATACTGCTAATACATGAACCCTTTACCTATGAACGCACTGCTTCAGGGAGACATTTTACATTCAACTGAATTCACAAGGCTTCTGATGTAAGTTGAGTTATGCTCTTTGTTTTAAATTAGCCTAATCTCTAATGATAGAAACATAGGTAAACGTTTGGTAATCACTGTGCCGTTAGCCTGATAAATCTGAATGCACCACCACGTGTCCGACAGCATGCGCAAAATACCATGGAGGCAGTGCCTTGTGAGAGAACAAGCCCAGTCTATCAAAAGTGTAGAATCCCTCTGTCCCACAGACTAACTGTGCTGAGCAGCCTCTGCTCAATTGATCACGTTTCTGCTGCTGTATATCCCTCCCTCTGAATGCTCGCGCGGGCCTCGTACCTCTTTCTTCCGTCCGTCTGAGAAGTTGGGAACACATTCCACCAGCTTGGCCATATTGCTTGGAAATTGTAGTCCGCCCTAGAGTAGAGTGAGCAAGTGAAAAAGTGGAAGAAGCCAGAGGAGGGCTAACAGACACACGCTCCACTATCCCAACACGGTGCCTTTAAATGTCCCAGTCCCCCTAGCGCTGGCAGAATGATTAACCTCCCCCACTGCTCTGTATGTAGGTCACCTAGAAGGACCTTCCTATCTGCTCATTAGCCAAAAACTGAGCAGAGTTCTCCTGATATAAAGCAAGTTAAGCAAGGCTGAGCTTTCAGTCAAGATCTGAACAGAATGAGCATGAATGGGAGGGGGTGGAGGGTGGAGGGGGGGGGTTGCGGGGTAACCAGATTTACTGCCCCTCAGTCCCCCCCGGTCCTGAAATGTGATGAAAATACTGACGGACTAACCTGGACAAACGAGGTGGAAGATGAGGAATTCACAGAGATCATGGGCAGAACATGAGTGTTTAGAAAGCCAGTTTAAAAAAACCACCTGCTGACTTTTTACATCCTGAACAGAGACCCGTGACCAGTGCATGGTTCTGAAATTATCGCATTATTCCCCAATTCCAAAACTAAAAATTCCAAAAGGTGTCCGTCCTGACCCTCCCAACTCTGGAGCAGCTACCTCATCAATCTCAGTCTACATACTTATGATTTTAAAGAATATTAACTGGTGTATTAGACTTCGAACTTCTGCCATCGAGTCATATACACGGACACAATGCTTCATGTAGAAAGGGCTGTACAGCTGCACAGGTTCTTCCTGGAGGGGCCTGAAGTCCCAAAACTAAATACAGATTTACCTGAACAAAGTTAATTAGTGATCAATGAATGGGACAGACTGAGGGGTGGGGGTGGGGTCGTGAGGGATTTCAGTCCATTTTGGGAAGATTCAGCAAGCCCATTGGTTCAGAGAACCTCCTCCCTCTGGCCTTTGGAGAAACACCTCGTCCATGTTGACCTTCTGTAATCTCATCTATGGACCCTATCAGCACAGCTCAAAAACACTACGCATGCATAAAAAAGGCATAAATCAGAGGTTTCCCCACATAAATAAAGGCCTAAATCAGGGGTTCCCCACCCTGGTCCTGGGGTACTCCTGTGCACGCTGGTTTTTGTTCCAGCCTCAGTTACAATCCCGGCCTATAGCATAAAAACTGTTTTGGTTGTGCCCGTTGAACAGGTTTTTTGGAATGTTTTTCAAAATGCTAAGTCAGTGTTCTAGAACTCCATTGCTACCAGTAGTGATTGTTACATCAGCATTAGAATGTTCAGTTAATCACACCTTACACACACTATAATGTTTAATGAGGGATGATTTACCTTGTCAGGCCTGAAAAAGATATGTGTGGCAAATTATTTTTTTTACAATTTAAGAACTTTTAATCAGTCAGATCAGTCCACAGACAACTAATGCTTTCATTTTCTGCAGTGAGTTGTGACAAGGGCTTACATTTTTCCTTGATTACCATTGGGGGTCGTATATGCTGAAAATGTAGACACCCTGTCACTGAAACAAATTTTTGTGGAAAATGAAGAGTAGAAATACAAAGAAATACAAAGAAAATGGGGAAATGTGATGAGCCAAATCAACATTCGGTTTCAGTCTGTTGCAGCATAGCATAATGGAACAGTAAGTGCCTTATCACAGATTACACAACAAACTTGTACAACAAAGCTTAGGATAATGCATACAAAACAATTTATTTTGCATTATTAAAATGTAGTAATGAAAAAGAAGTGATTCTAGGATATTTTACATAAGGCAACATTATTAGGCCACTTGTTCTGCGTCTGGTCAGCAGTAAAAAAAAAATTGATAGAATATAGGCAATATTTCCAAAGACCCGTCTGAGCAGCACGTCAGCTGCTCTAATGCAGCCCAACATGGATTTCTTTTGCAGTCCAGCATTCATGACTGCTGAGTCATCTCACCCTGCTGCTGACCCTGCTGCTCACTATCTCCTGCACCTGGGACAGGGGAGTGAACCTGCTGCTTGTGTTCAATTTTATTCATATAGGGGATTGGCTGATGGGCTGTGTTCACTCCAGCAGTCAGTTAAAGACATGAGCATTGATTGGCTGATGGGCTGTGTTCACTCTAGCAGTCAGTTAAAGATATGAGCATTGAACCCTGCTTCCAGGCAGACGCTCAGCATTGAAAAAGGTGATTCTTTTCCGATGCCCCGCCCATATGTCAGCTCCACCCTCCCGGGCTCAGGCGTACTGTTGGGTGTGCTCTGGTTCACGTGTGACACACGCCACCTGTCGCACACAGCCATGGGATGGTCAGTGGAAATATGGGCACTGGAAAACCGCACGTCTCCCCTACTGTACAGGTCCAATGGCAGACGTTCCGTTCTGACCCCTGACCTCTCAGGGCTCCACCTCCCCAGCAAGGGGACTGGAGGGGTAGAGGCGGGAGAAGCGCCCCAGAGTCCAGATGGGGAAGATGTTCCGGTAAGAAGTGTAGCTGATGGCGCAGCTCTTGTTGAACACACCTGAGATGTTCTCCTACAGGTGAGGGAAGAGATATTGGGTGAATATGTCCGCAGGCGACAGCAGTACCACAAGGAGGAATAGAACCACTGAGGGCGGAGTCTCACCTGAGGCCAGTCTCCATTGGGCAGCTGCCTGTCAATCAGAACCTGGATCCCCTTCTCTATTACCATGGCATCTGGGTACCTGGCAAAAGAGAAACACAAAAGCAAAGGCTGTGTGGACAAAGCACTGGGCTGCGTGCTGCAGAGACAGTCAGGTCACTAAAGGGAGTGTTTTGTTTCAAAGAAAAGAGGTGGACTTTCCTTTTTATCTCTCAGAACACCAGAGCAAATTTGGCTCTTCTCCAACTAAACCTGTGCCAGCTCACCTTTCCCTTCAAATGGAGACTGATGACTCACAATGTGTTTGTTTTCATGAAAGTATGAGAGAAGATAACGCAAACAGAGAAAGGAACCAATTGAAAGTCATTTAAAAGTCTTCAACAATCCATTTTTTACACTGTGAAACTACAGCAGAGTCATACATTATACAGAATCCCTGGCTGTAAACCTGTGGATCATTTTGGAATTAGTTAAAATAATGCCTGCAACTGAAACTCTGCAATAAATTCTACTTCAAGCATCGCCTCCCTGTGGAGGACATTGGTAAAAACAAAGTGGTATTCCTCCTTTTTCACCCAAAGTGCAATCACTAAATTCATACAGATTTGTCCTCTCTTGAGAGTGATTTTGAGAACTGTATGCATGTCTATACTTAGATGATATGAAAGTTATGACACTCGCTTGTAAGAACAAATGCACATTATTATTAATGTGAGGTTAATGCGGTTTCCGCTGCTCTGGCCTTCATCAGATGAACACTGATGAAGCCGAAACATTGTGTTTTTAATAATGGAGTGGAAATTGGAGGCTTTGTCGCTGTTACCTCACAGCCATCAGCCCCAGCAGGGCCCAGCAGGTATTATGGATCTGGGACCTGTCACTCTGGACGTAGCGCCGTTGCTCACAAGACTCAAAATCCTCCCCCCAGCCACCATCCTCCATCTGTTTGGACAGGAGAAACGCACAGGCACGCTGCACCTCCTGACATGCCAACCTAGGGGGGCAAGAAGCTTTATTGACCTTTATGTCAGCATGAGAAGCTATATAAAGCCTAATGTCATCTACTTAGCGTTATTATTCCTTATGTCATCTCCAGTAGCGTTTTTAATCCTTATGCCATCTCCAGTAGTTATTCATTCTTATGTCCTCTCCAGTGGCTCTAATTCCACCCCAATGGCTTTATTAATCCTTATGTCAGCTCCAGAAGCTTTAGTAATCCGTATGTTATCTCCAGTAGCTTTATCATCCAGTCATATCTATGAGTGCCAGCTGGTGCTGCTGGATCAGTACCTGTTCTGGAAGGTGTGGCCCATACATGCGAATGCCTCCAGTCCAAACCACACCCCATAGGTGAAGCACACTCCCCAGGACCTGAAAGGTGAAGGTGGGAAGATTGAATTATGTGTACAGGTCATAACATGTGACAAGTGGCAAAACTATGCAGCAAAAAAAGAGTCAGAACCTACCCTTCCCATGATCCATCAGGGCGCTGTACCTTCCTGCAGTACTCCAGCCCATTCCTCAGAGTGGATCTGACATATAAGAGCAGATTCAGGAGAAACACATGACTGGAGTCACACATCGCTACATAGGCCTAAGTGTACATACACACAAGAAATGGCTACATGACCTTTCTGTAGATACAGAAGTGTGGTTTTGCTGATATGGGATTTCACATGCACCAGCGATGTGGGTTTATCACACGTGCCCCAGTGATTTAGTACCTGATCTCCTGTGGCCGATGATCCGGGAAAACCTGGTGGAAGTGTTTGAGCGCCTGAATCACAGCTGAAGTGCACTCCACATACGTGTAATCTATCATGATGTCACCTGAAAAGCAAGAAAGGACCTCAGTGGATCTGCTCTGCCTTTTAAAAAGGTGGCATCCGTCCTCCGGATGCCCGATCTCCATGGGGCGGGGCAGGGGGACGGACTCACCAAACACCTCAGAGGGGTTGAGGAGCTCCAGGAGACGCCCCCCACGCTTGGTTTCATACGTGGCGAATCCGCCGTCAGGGTTCCTCATGCTCAGCAGCTGAAACAGAGACAGGGACAGAGACCCACGGTCACAACACACGGCCGCACTCAGTGTGACAGACTACACAGGAACACGGCCTGGAGACGCAGCTTGAACACAGGGATTCACTGGCACAGTTTGAGGGGCCGTGTGTCTGACGGGACATTGTCGGTGCAGTTCGGTATTGGTGTTGACCAGCTGAACACTGAACACTGTCAGAATTGAAGAAGGAATATAGTGTCGATTCTCACCACGTTGACTGCGTCATAGAGACGCTCTGAGGGAATACGCTGTGTGATGAAGGGACACTGTTCCTGCAGCAGCATCACGGACTTCAGCCCCTCCGCCGTGCAGTCTGCTACAATCCACCCACAGTCCCGCGTGCTGAAGGGAAATCCACCCTGACATACACACACACACACGCACATCATGCAGCACACACACACACACACACACACACACACACACACAATGAGTTATCCTCAGATAATCATCATTGCATCATTACCCACTTGTTTGACTTGCATTTAAAGCACATCCTACTGTATGTACCTTGTTCATTTGTCTGTAGTATTTCTGGTATTCTGGTGGATTATCTGGTATCTACAATACAAACAAGACATGAGAATTAGTCAGATACGAAATATCTCAAAGCATAACAGCCTAAAGGAAAAATGTCTGATTTTAAGTTGTGTGATCCTAATGACACTGTAGAGCAGAGATGCACAACTCCGGTCCTGGAGGGCTGATCTGCGTGCTGGTTTTTGTTCCAACCAATTACCTTAGTTTGAGTTTTCTGAGAGCTCTATAAACTATGCTGGTTCACTCCTGTACTTGAGCACAGTAAAACCTTTAGGATATACTTGCAGTCTGCAGCTGATGGTTAATAAACGTCAGATCAATATATTATTGAGCTAATTATAATTAAGGACACAAGTTGGCACAAAATCCTGAAACGGACTTGCCCTTGTTCGGCATCCCTGCGGTAGAGGCTGACTGTAAATCAGGCGTGTCTGAAGAACCTGTGTGAGGGTGAAGAACTCGTGGGCGTGTCTGAGGCACTCACCTGTGTGAGGGTGAAGAACTCGTGGGCGTGTCTGAGGCAGTCCGTAAACCTGGGACTGTCGTGAGCACCTGCCTGAGAGGCAGAGAATCAATGTTTCAACAAACGCGTCCGCTAAACCTGACAAAAACAAGTACAAAGACACATTGAAGCATCTCAGCATCTGACTGGTAATGTCCGTTACCTCCAGGAAAGCCTGGACAGCAAACGTTGTATCCCACAGCTGGGACCCATTGGTGCCCTGTTGGGTGAGAAGTTGGCCGGTTAGAGATAACGTGTGTGAGAAGCTCCTGGGTAAAAGCACTCCTCAGCCCATTTTCAGTGCACTCACCTGCATCTTCATCCCATCGAGACCTAGCCTGGAAAAGGATGGAAGATTTTACCATTGAGTCCACAAAACGAGACACAATCCGTTTGTTCAGTGTTTTTTGTTACAGACAACAAAAGAAATATACACCAGTATATATATATTTTTTTCTGACAGGAGCTCGCTAACTGAAACCATGAGACTTGGCTTTGTCGTGTGAGTTCACAACCGTGCTGGAGCAAAGGTTCATGGGTAATGTGTACAGTGCACTTGAGGCCTCACTCACCACAGGTAGTCTGGGATCCTGGAAACGTGCTCCTGGAAGGCTGGGGATGCAGGTCCGTCCACGTGCCAGCGCACCAGCATATTAATGGTCTTGGAGATCTGTGGACGGAGGCAGGGGGAGGAGGGGAGTCATGCTCACTCACTCGGGACCTGAAGTAAAGCCCTGACCATGTGTACGGATGACTAATTATTAACATTGCCATACATTTCATTACGGTTGCACCAATTCATATTTTATCACTAAAACACACCTGTGAACCAACTGTGGTTTGAGAGGAGAAGCAAGAAGTGCACCACCCAGAGGAGAAAGGAAGTCATGCTCCTGCTGTAACTTAATGAGCAGCTAGCTGGTGGCTAGCTATCACATCTACCTTGCTGGTTACAGTATGAGGTAATGAACCTCTGAGCCCTCAGTCCCAGGAGACTCTCTGCTTGCCCCTCTTCATCAACAAAGGTTTTTTTCATTCAGCGCATTTCCTATATTAGCACACTAACATTTTCTCATCTTCGGCTCGTAAATGATCTTTTGCCTGACTGAAAAAGTAATACTAAAGGAATAGATTGCATGTTTTTTACAGTGATAATCCTGCTTGTGACCGAGGCTTAAGGCCATTAATCATTTAATTGCACCCAGTGAGCTTAGCTTGACTTACTTCATAGTGCCAACCAATTTCTTCAGTGAAAGAAAGTTATGTTATGTCACAGAATGCTGTCAGGTTTCTGCACCAGTAGATCAGCATTATTACATTTACCCCTGATTAAAGGATCATTATGAAAATGCTCTCCATTAACCTGGGAGGGTTGCCACTCACCGGCCCAATACTGATGCAATTGGTAAAGCGATCATCAGCCATGATGTGGTCGTACAGTTCCTTCACCGCTCTCTCTCGCAGGGCAGTGCTGTGGTGAGCCTCGTACACATTCATGAACACTGCAGAGCCACAGAACACGGCGTGGGGTTACGGTCTGTGGACAGCGCACTTTGAAAAGCAGAGCTCTGAAACGGTGCACACTCACGGTAAGCGACGGACAGCAGCATGCTATGGGGGGTGTACATGTCGCAGGCAGCCACATTGCTCCTCTGGGCAGGCCAGTCGATGGTGCAGTAGTCCTGGACATAGAGCTCCTGTAAACACACACTGGTGAGCTGCTGAGGCAGGCCAGCAATAATCTGCTGCCATCTGGTGGACAGACTGTTTCACTGCACCTGTCTGAGGCTGAGCACGATGGGGTCCTCCTGAGCTTGGAGTCTCACGGCGTAGCAGTAGCTCATGGGCAGGTACACCTGACGGCAGTGACACCACAGGGTGGAGGGGTGTGCTGGCATCCAGGTGGGGAACAACCTGTGATGTACACACAGGACAGCACCGCGTTCTAACCAGGGAACTGCACCATAAAGCAGGATATTTCCACAGCAACGAAATTCCATGTATGTGGACATACATATCCTCTGTGCTTTGGCTACCAATTAAAACATTAGTTGTTAACAAATGAGTTAGTTATAGGAGGAAGCTGGAATTGAGCACACACCACAGATTAGTTTGTACCGGGTGAATAGTTTGTTGTTCTACTTGTATTCCATGTATCCACAAAAATGTGACCATTCCTTCCTTCTGGCCATCACAATTGATGCAATATTCATGCATATTTTTTAAACTTTATTTATATAGCACAATTCAAGCATAAGATGCCATTCGAAGTGCCTAACATAAAATCAAAATAAAAGCAAGAACATAACAAGAAAAGATAGACACAATAAAACAAGATAAACACAGTAAAACTGAAATGAATAAATAAAATCTTAAAATAAATAAGATAATTCAATAAAAACAACCTAACTAAAAACCAAGCTAAAAAGGTGCGTTTTAAGTTTTCTCTTAAAAATGGCCGTAATCTCTGCCATTCTCAGGGCCTCTGGCAGGCTGTTCGAAAGGCTGGGGCTATAATGGCTGAAGGCAGTCCGGGCCCTCGGGACAGCCAGGAGACATCTACCAAAAGACCTATGGGATCTAGTAGGCACAGCCAGGAGACATCTACCAGAGGACCTATGGGATCAAGTGGGGACAGCCAGGAGACATCTACCAGAGGACCTAGGGGATCTAGTGGGCACAGCCAGGAGACATCTACCAGAGTACCTAGGGGATCGAGTGGGGACAGTCAGGAGACATCTACCAGAGGACCTAGGGGATCTAGTGGGGACAGCCAGGAGACATCTACCAGAGGACCTAGGGAATCTAGTGGGCACAGCCAGGAGACATCTACCAGAGGACCTAGGGGATCGAGCGGGGACAGCCAGGAGACATCTACCAGAGGACCTAGGGGATCTAGTGGGGACAGCCAGGAGACATCTACCAGAAGACCTATGGGATCTAGTGGGCACATATCTTGTAATTTATTTTAAAATATATAAACCAATAAAAGGCTCTTAAAATAAATTCTAAAACTAACAGGCAACCAGTGCAGGGACTTCAAAACAGGTTTAATTTGTGCTCTCCTTCTGGTCCAAGTAAAAACATATGCAGTCAAGTTTTGAATAAGTCGGAGTTGACCTATATCTTTTTTTGGGTAAACTAGAAAGGAGGGCGTTACAGCAATATAAAAAGTGTGCAATGTTAGCCTGAGAGAGAAACTCTAGCAATATTTTTAATGCAGTTTTGTCATCAGCTACTCTCTCTAAGCCTCTGCTCCAATGACTAGAACTTCCGTTTTCTCCTGGTTGAGATGGAGAATATTTTGAGTCATCCATGTATTTATGTCTGAAATACAGTTATGATGAGCATCCATGGGACTTGTGTCATCAGGAGTCACGGTAATGTAGAGTTGGGTATCATCAGCGTAACTGTGAAAACTTATGCCATGTTCCCTGATGACATTTCCAAGGGGAAGCATATATAGATTCAAGAGTACAGGTCCTAGTAAAGAGCCTTGCGGAACACCGCATGTAGTGTCGTAGCTGTTGGAGGAGTGATCGTCGAGGGCAACAATGAATTCTCTACCAGTGCCAACTGTGTGTAAAAAAACATGTGAGAGTGAATCTCTCCATTTCCTTGTTCCACAGGGACAGACATACCACATCTCAGGGAGGAGAGTATTCATTCCTTCCCAGCTGTACACGTTAAGGACAGCCAACCAGAATTTACCCCAGGAAGGTATGCCAACAGCGCCCCCTGCAGAAAACAGCAGAAGAATTAACATTTTAACAGTTAAAAAGGTCTTTAAGTAAAAAAAGAAGATCAATTGACCCCTGACCTTTTTCGTGCAGGTTGTTTCTTGCTCGCACCATATCTGGATCATCAGGCCCAACTCCTAGAATCCTTAGTGTTGTGTAGCTCAGAGCTGTACCAAAGACTGTAGACTTGTCCTCAATGTGCCTGATAACACCACCAACAGTAATTATTATGGTTATTACTTACAGCATTCCAAATGCTATACATTCACTTAGTAAGTGGAAAGGAATTGGTTTTATAGGACATAGAGCAAGTCATAAAAAAGAATCCAACTGTCTCTCACACAACTGAAATTTTTGTCTGCCCATAAGTGCAAGCACAAGAAACTGTTTATATTGGTTCTGCTGGCCCAACGATGTACAGGAGGTATTGTGGGGGCATGACTGTGAGGATGAGGGGGTGTGACTGCGAGGAGGAGGGGGTGCACACTTACAGACCCCAACCCCCGTCTGGCAGCTGCACTGAGCGCAGGTAGCGAACCATCTCCTTCTTCCAGGCCTCAGGTAGATGTATACTGGCAACATGGCAGGTTATCAGGAGGCCTTCATGACAGAATACACAGTAGAAACAAAGCAAGTTAATGCGTTGCATACACGCTGGGTTATCTGTAAGTGAATAAACTGGACTGCTCTGACCTTACACCTCTTGTGTAAAAACATGTTCAGAGGAGGCCTGTTACAGAAATACTTCAATACAAGCAGGCTTATTTTCCTAGTTTTTATTCATTATCTGTTCCTGACAGCACAGAAACCTGCATGTTGCGATTGGCTCTGTGTCAGTTAGCAGCTCTTTACGCCGCCCTGCTGTTAAACTCTTGTATGCGTGAGTGTTTATAGAGAGCAGATGTCCCGTACCGGGCAGCAGGAATAGAGGTCCACCATAATCCCCGGCCCAGTGCCCATCCTCGGCCTGCAGGAGGCGGTAGAACTCCATGCCCTTCAGTGCAGCCTCTGGGGCGGTGTGTGCAGGGGGAGTGTCCGGTAACAACTGACTCTGCAGGAGTCAAGAGGTCACAATACCTTACAGAGACGGGATGCAGCTGAGGACGTCTGAGGCCTGTAGCCTCTAACAACTTCAACCGCACAAGTAACAGTTGCAAATGTGTTCAGAAACTCATTATTTTGTGACACTGAAAATGAATATTCTCAATTGTGTACTATGCAGTCTGTGGAATGGACCAGAATGGGATAATGCTACTCTCCACAAGACGAGAAACTGACTTTAGCTTCAAGCAAAGTACAAAATGAACACGTTCACTTGAAATAGTGGTTTAAACATCAAAGGTCTCTGAAATACATTAGATTTAATTCTTACAAACTACCCACCCCCACCCTAAAAATGCAGAAAGAGCTCTACGCAGACACAGCGTAGAGCTGTTTTTAAAAAGAGTAGAATGAAGCCAGGGACTGTACCGTGTCCAGGCCCAGAGAATGGGCCTCCAGCAGGGACTGCTCTTTGGCAGAGTCCTGATCCTCCAGGTAACGCCAAGTCTGTCTGCCCTGCTCATTCTGCAGTCTCCAGCGCTGCAGGTCTGTAGCAGGCTCTGTCTTATAGGGTCCCCCTCGTCTCCGCAAACACCTGGACACAATGAGTGTGTGTGTGAGTGATCGATGGATGGAAAGATAGAGGGAATGAAGTCTGACACAGCGACTGCCACCAGATGGAAAGTATTTACCACGCAGAAATCACAGTGCACGATGGCTCATTATTTGTAGATTGATTTTACATAACCGTTTCAGAGCTTTGAAATTATCATTAATGTAATTATCAGTATTTTCAGAGTTAGCCATTGTAAGAAATAAGACACTGAACATACATATATTCACACTGAAAGCATTTCCACCTGTAACCTACTCAACACACAAAAATCCCCGTTCTATACGTGTAACTTTAAAGAAACAGAAATAGCAATCAATCGAGCGAGAAATATGACATTTTTGATTCATGGATCAAAAATCTTGCAGCAACGGCTTTAAAATACTTAACTGGTTATTCCTGCACAGTAATCTCGAGTTTACAGTTTGTCGCATTAGGATCGATATGTTGTTCAAAGATTCAGTATGGTCTGCTTGTCACAATATACAGAAAACAAAGTCACTGTAGGAACGATTTAATTAGCCATTTAATCCATTTCAAAGCACTTACGTTCCTTCGGTCATCATACAATCCCCGCATAAAAAATTTCTGTACACTTCTACAATGTAGCGAGTATTTCATTTGTGGCTCTTGTAGCGCGACGGTCCGCCCTTTTCACTCCATTACCGGGAAATGAAGTTTTAATTCATACGCATTGCGTTATCCAAACGTTCTCTCACGTACGGGGAAAACTACGATTCCCAAGAGGTCAAGCAATGCCTTCCGAGCAGACAAATACATGGAGAGACATGAGCAGAGAAAACACCGTCCAATCAGAGCTTAGATGGGCGGCAATGGGGTGGAGCGATCATTCTCCCACACCCATCAGATACTTTCATACGTTCTAGCAAACGGATCTCTCGATTTCAGACGCTTTATGATAACAACGTTCGGCAAGCTGTCGGTTTATCAGGAAACACAAATAAAATAAAATACACTACATAAATGGCGATAATCACACTTTTGGAAAAACTAAACGAAACAAACATTCGTATAAAAGACAAACTTTATTCCAGCACAGTTGAAAAATATCTTAAACATAAAAAATTGCACCATGGGCAAAGATTTAGAATCCAAAAGAATAACAGAAAATGTATTTGGAGGCCAATAATTATTAATGTACTAGTAGTAATTAGCAATGTAAAGTCCACAGGATACTTTATATATTTTGTACAGAAGCACAATAATGATCTACTGTGATATGAGGTTCAAACTTTAGATGTGAATGACACTGGCTTAATTTTCTGTACAATCCTGATGACTTTCTCAAGCAAGTCTTATCAACCAGTAACATCTGCATTTGATTCATAAATGTTCTCATAATGAAAGGCATTTTAAGTATTTAAAAATTATTTTCAGCATGGCTATATTTAGGGCAAACCGATTATTTAAAATCTGATCTATGGCATTCATGCAACGTTGTGGACACAGTTCCTGAAATCCAAATCCAGTAACAATCCTGCTCGGAGCTGCAGGAGTGTGCGAGACAGGCGGCCAGCTGGCTGATGGGACAGTCAGTCCTCCACAATCTCCAGCAGGCTGTTCAGATGGAGCCCACATGCCAGCTCCTCACTTTGGCTGACTGAAATCAGCCTGTTCAGCTCTTTCAGTCTTTGGCCCATAGACACCGGCCTGCTTCTCAGCCAACTGCTCTCCACATCTTCTCCATGGGCATCAGTGTCCGTCTCCTACAGGCACAGAAAAAACATTTAATGTTTCATCATTTTAAATTTTTTGTTACACGTGAGGGGGACGGAGGGAGAGGGAGACGGAGAGAGAGAGATCTGATATTTATCTTGCGTAATCATATTATTTCATAAAATTTCAACGCAGATAAACATTTATTGACTCCAACTGGCGCTTGCAATTTTTGAAACGCTACTAGCTACTAATAACTACTACACATTGCTGCTTGGACTTGCATACAACATTCTGTTTGTGCAGAGATGTTAACAGACCAAACATGACTGAGTGCTGCGTGACAGTGTGGTTACATGGGTTACCTGAGTGTGTGCAGTACAGGCAGCGCTGGCTTTAGCTGCAGGTGTCATAATCTCAGGGACAGAAATGAGTGAGGAAGGCATGAAGACAGGCATGGAGAAAGAGTCCAGGGGATCCTTCTCCAACCAGCACTGCAGTTGCTCCTCAAACCTGCAGGGGGAGCCAGTGAGTCAGAGCAAAGCACTCTCCACTCTACATGAGTCTCAGTAACAAAAACACCATATAATGTACACGGGGCACATGTCACAGAAACACAAAAATGCAACTCAGAAAATGACTTCATACGCGAGTCAGCACCTTATACATCGCCAGTATTGCTGAGGAGTTTTCATGCTAATAATCCAAGTCCTTACAGAAGAGGAATCGTACAATACCTGTAGTTATAGTGTTTCACAAGGCTTTTGCATTTTAACAAGATTAACTGTGTGACAAACCACTCAGTGTGCAGGAGGGGCCGGATACTTTTATTTAGACATAATATATTAATTCTAGATTTTAATAAGGCCTCAGACTTAAAAAAAAAAAAAAATGCTTTCAACCATACGTGACGTCACATGGCGCTGTAATGGCGACGTAGTCCAGCTGTCTCTTGTGTTTGTTAATTTGAATGTATTTTGTTGTGTTGGGCTTTTGTCTTTTGTCAGGGAAGGAGAACATAATGCGGGGGAAAAGTGAGGAGGCGAATGGGAAGATTGACGCAGTTCGATGCTCCGTTTCGGGGGTGTGCAGAGACGGCGGCGCTGCGTGTATGGAGGAGTCGTGGAGGCTGAATTTGTGTGTTGGACTGCTTGGTGACACTGGACATTTCGGGACAGCAGGGGCTATTTTATTTTATTTTATCATGGCTGTATAATTATAATTAATTCACTTAATTCACTTGATTGATGTAATGATTCTGTTGGATGTCTTTGTTTGATATGTTTGTTTGTGTGTTGTGGGTCTGCCTCACTGTCTATGTCTTTTTTGTTGTTACATTATAGGCATTTAGCAGACGCTCTTATCCAGAGCGACTTACACAACTTCAAGCATTTTATTACATTTACCCAATTAATGCAGCTGGATATATACTGAAGCAATTCAGGTTAAGTACCTTGCTCAAGGGTACAACGGCAGTGTCCTACCTGGGAATCGAACCTGCAACCTTTCGGTTACAAGTCCAGTCCCTTAACCATTGTACTATACTGCCGCCCCTGTTTGTTGCTGTGGTTACAACTGAAGTTCCCTAGCGGGAAAATAAAAGTTATTCTATACTTTACCATTTTAACTTCATTTTATTATTTTATTTATATATGTACTTACTTATGGTGCAAAGTGCTTTGTGCAGCATGCAAGGATAAGTGCTGTATAAATAAAGCTGTGCGTGTGTATATGCGCATGTGTGTGTCTGTGTGTGCATGCGTGTATTTGTATGGTTTTATGGGTGTGTGCATGCAGTGACCTCTGACCTCTGGTTCTGGCTCTTCTCCTCCTGCAGGTCGGCGAGCACACGCTGCGGAAGCAGCTCTCGGAGGGAGGGGGCACGAGTGATGTCCAGCGTGCTGAGGGGGGGTGGATTCCGCACCGGGCTGTGGAAGAGCTTCTGTCTGAGGCGAGGCATATCTAGGCCAGGTGTGGGGCTTTGCCCTGGGCTGGGCGTGAATCTGGAGCAGGGACAAAGCAAACCTGTCAGGTACCATAGGGCCGTTACGGGACGCTGTTCCATACAGCTAAGGCCTGGTACATACTATACGCTAGGATCGCAAAATCCAATGCAGATTGGGGCTTACATACCAAGCCCTTTGCTTACATATCATATCATAGGTGTGTTTACCAGCTTCTTTAAGCTTCTTCTGAGGTTATATACTGCTAATCCACTAGTTGGCAGCCTAGGCTAATCTGGTTGGAGCGAGAAACCTTACACCGGAAATTATTACATCTTTGTTTGCAGTTGTTTGTTGTACAGTATTTACATTTTGTGTCTCAAAACGGAAAACTTGTGGAATTCCACCACGTTTGCGTTGCATTACAGAATTCGGACTACACATTTTGGTACGCAAGAACGCGAGAAACGGCCACCGCATCGCTCTTTGCGTAGTCGCGCGCGTAACAGACCTGAGTCTGCCCTCTTACCCATCAGCCTCCTGCTGCTTGTCCCTGTGAGTCTGAGTCACCGCTTCAGTCCAGCTGCTCGGGGGGCTGAAGTCCGTCAGTCTGTCCTTCTGGAAGTACACCAGGATCTCCCCGTCCTCTGTAATGGCATCTGCACCCACAACGTGAAGGGCGGGGAGTTACTCTAGCAACTTACCGGCCTAATGCCGTAAAATTTTGATTGTGGCTGGTAACATTTTCTACTCTCGAAGCCACTTTGGCAGGTAACCAACCAGGGCCCCGTTTCCCGAAAGCATCTTAGAGTGATTTGTGTTTGTGCTTTTATTATGAGTAAAATTATTAAAATCTTCTGACACTACATAGAAAAGATAATAAAAATAGAGGGAGAAAGACTAAAAAACAAATAATGAAAAACAAACAAACAATGAAAGTAATATAAAAACCAAATAGCCTAAGATGATCTTTATCTAAGATGCTTTTGGGAAACGGGGCCCAGGTTGTGTTACATTGTAAAAGGTAATGTGGCTGCTACGATGTTGAAAATGGCTGGTAATTTTAAGAATCCAAAAACAGCTCTAGGTGGATGGTTAAAAGATTAATTTCATGCCCTGCAGTGTCGCCCTTCTCGGTGTCACCACCAAGCCTCCCTCTCCCTCAGACTTGCCTTCGGACAGGGGCGACTCCGGGGGACGCCAGTCCTTCAGCCGGTGGTCGATACAGAGCACCAAGATCTCGTCCCAGGGCACCTGGCGGAAGGGCAGCCCACCTCTGCAGTATTCCTCGTCTTCGAGAGGCGCCCCCTGCTGGCAGCGAGAGAGAGCCCGCCCAAGCAGATTCTCCAGCCGGGACATGAGGAGGGGCTGGCTGTGGCGTGATAGCGGGATCTGGGAGGCGTACTGAAAGATGGAGGCGCAGAGCCGCGGCCAGGGGGCTACGGACGGACAGGAGAAGGAAATAAGATCCGACGCCACCTCAGAATGGTGCTCTAAAAAAAAACCCTTAAAACAACAATGTGCTTCCACAGTTGCAGATAGTGTGGAGGTCCTGTATCCAGTGTTCCCAGTTTTACCCAGTATTCCCAATGATCCCAGTATGCTCAATGTTCCCAGTGAGCCCACCATTCCCAGTATGCCCAATGTTCCCAGTGATCCCACCGTTCTCAGTGATCCCAGTGTGCCCAGTGATCCCAACATTCTCAGTGATCCCAGTATGCCAAAAGATCCCACCGTTCCCAGTATGCCCAATGTTCCCAGTCTTCCCAGTGTATCCAGTGTGCCCAGTATATCCAGGTGAAGGTTCAACACATTGCGCAGGTGAAGTGCATGTGGGAACAGAGCGCAGACGCACCTGAGGTGGGGGGCAGGTCCCACTCTGGGATCTGCAGGCTCAGGATGGCCCTCTGCAGCCAGGTCAGGTGCTCGGGGGAATTCCAGACCAGGGGAGGCAGCAGGCTGCGCGTCTCCGGCAGGAAGAACTCGGCCATGGGCCAGGAGAGAGCGGCCAGGCCATCGGAGGAGACCAGGCCGGACAGGAAGACCAGCACGCTGTTGTAGAGGTGGATGATGGGAGCCGGCTCCTGGCAAGGCAGCCCCGCCCCCTCTCTGTCCTGCTTGTCCTGGTGCAGTCTGGAGCCGAACTCACGGCACAGACCCCCCTCCACAAACTGCACCAGCATCTGAGAGGAGAGGCTGACTGGAGCTGGAGAGCGCAGAGCCAGCCACTTCACTGCCTGGGTAACCTAGGAGGACAGGAGGGGAGGAGGGGAACAGAGAGCGCAAGAAAGGGAAAAGGAGAGAGGGAGAAGGGGACAGGGAGTGAGGGAGCAAGGGAGAGAAAGAGAGGGAGCAAGACAGAGGAAAAGAGAGGGCACGGTGTTAAGTCACAAAATAAACGTCCTCATTCACAACCACACTCTGAACTGGGCTGTCATTTAACTTTTTTGCTGTAAAGAGAATACGGTGTCTGACCTGTTCAGAGCCCTGCAGGTCGCTGGTGGTCTCAGGGATGTGTATAAACACGTACTCAGAAATCAAACCGTCCTCCACCAGTGCTGGGAGCATCAGATCTTCACAAAGACAAATAATTTCAGTTTAAAGATCACAGTTTTAGTCAGTATTCATAAGGTATCTCAGCAGGAGTGCTGATCTGGGGATCGGTTATGTCTTTTAGCACGTAATGGATAAAGTTAGGATGGATGGGGGGAACCTGATCCAGGATCACACTGATCTTAAGAGTCAAAGACTGGCTAATCCAGGGGCGGGATCATCCGTGCCGTACCTCCCTCCAGTTTCTGATCACTGGTTGGCCCACCGCTCCGCTCAGGCACCACCACCACCAGGGGGAGGGCAGGCATCCCGGCGCTGGCCTGCTGGAGCTGACGGAGCTGCAGAAGAGCGGAGAGCAGGAACACCTCCTCCTGCTCCTCTTGCTCCTCCTGGCTCTCTTCTCTGGAGCCCAGCAGGGGGGGCAGGAGCAGCATGAGTGCGCTGGTGCCCTGCAGGTCCTTCTGCTTCTCCAGCAGAGCCTGCCCGTCCTCACTCAGCGGCCCCCGGGTCACCTGCGCCAAAACAACCACAACCACGAACAAACCATAACACAACCACAACCACAATCGCAACCATGAACAAACCACAACCGCAATCACAACCATGAACGAACCACAATGGGTTCATTCCAATCGCTTATTTTATCCATCCTCTTCTCCTCGGTCCTCGCCTGACCTGGAAATCGATAGAGGTTTGCCATCTTTAACGACATTCCAAACCGCTAAATGCTCCTCGGAAGAGCGAGGAGTGGGAAACGATGAAGCGCCCAGAGGATTATTCAGTGAGGAAGCACAAGTGTAGCCTTTGCAGAAGCCTTTTCTCAGAACGCGTAACATGTATAAATGATCCACCTCTCCACATTTGCCACGTCGCAGGCACACCCCTACACAAACGCAATTTTAACGTTCCTTTCCATTTATTATAAAGCGCTAATCCATAATGACACTCATTCTTTATAACTAACAAAAGCTATGTTTATTCATGAAAAAATAAGCTAAAAAGTATAGTATGTAAGCATAATATGACAACCCTTGATTAAGCAAGGACGTTCCATTTGCCTAATGCATGTTGCCTCGATTCCTCCGCCCTCGGATCTGATCATTGCATCCTTTCCTCGCGTCCTCCACTGGGCAGAGCTAAGGAGCGAGGAAAGGACACGAGGAAAGAATGCAAGGAGTAAAAACAAGCGATTGGATGAACCCAATATAAAACCCACAGCCACTTTTACGGACAGCCATAATCCCACTCCACGACTGCGACCACAGCCAGCCACCCACCTACAAACATGAAAACTATCTGCCAGCCCCAAACACAACACAATGTGCACCTACACTCACCTTAATGCACACGTGAACTTTATGAGTACTCTCCTGGAGACCCAGAAGCCCGTTACTGATGGAGAGAGTCTCCATTTTACCCCCCCGATCGGTGGTTGGGTCACATGACCCTTCATCCCCGCTGAACTTGGCCTCCAGCCAATCAGTCAAAATCCTACAGGGCAGTAAAATGTGATAAGTTAAACATGAAGGCGTTATGGCTTTGGATTCTGCTGCACAAACACGACATCTGGTCTGCATGTACAGTAAGCACACACCTGCTGGCTATGCTTGCTTCACTCTCCTGGTTGCTGGGCAAGAGAAGAGCAGCCTTCCAGAAGATTCTGTCAGTTGGGTCTGAAATATTCTCCACTACAAGGCGGGGCAGGTCCAGTGGGGTCCACACCGACTCACTGTGGAAGACGAAAGTGTACATAAATGTCAGATGTGGACAAATCATCAAAACATGCAGGTCTTCAGTAATCTCAATCTTGACCAAATCTGGGGATTTGTCAGACCAAACTGGTGAGATGTGTGTGTTTTTTTTGTTGTTGCCCGATTTCTCTCAGGGTGTTGATCCTCCATCTGAAACGGTACAGTTACAACGCTCAGTAGTGTATATTCACCTTAGTAACAGCTGAAAGTAGTGAACACTGACTTCAATAACAGCTGGTAGTAGTGTACGCTCACCTCAGTAACAGCTGGTAGTAATGTACCCTCACCGGACCAACAGCTTATCGTAGTGTACACTCACCTCAGTAACAGCTTGTAGTAGTCAACACTCACCTGAGTAACAGCTGGTAGTAATGTACCCTCACCAGAGTAAAAGCTTATCGTAGTGTAACAGCTTATCGTAAGCGATTGGAATGAACCCAATATAATACCCACAGCCGCCTTTAGACAGCCATAATCCCACTCCATGATTGCAACCACAGCCACCCACCCACCTACATAGTAACAGCTGGCAGTAGCGTATACTCACCTCAGTAACAGTTGGTAGTAGTGTACACTCACCTAAGTAACAGCTGGTAGTAGTGTACACTCACCTCAGTAACAGTTGGTAGTAGTGTACACTCACCTCAGTAACAGTTGGTAGTAGTGCTGTACTCTCATCTGGTGGATTGCTTCTTCTCTCATTTTCAGTAATCTGCAGTAGTAATATTGACACAGGTATCAATACCAGGACAACAAATGCCAGTGGACCAACAATTCATATTTAAGACAATTAGACCTATACTTAGTGTGTAAACATCAGCTACAAATCAAAAGATTGAAATTGTTAATAAGTAAAATGTTGATACTGTGGCATCTTTTCAGTCAGGAAAACATGCAGGAGATGCTGGATGTGTATTAAACTATCAGGGCACATCCAGTGTGAATCCAGTATACACTGAGAGGTGCGTGTGTGTGTGTGTGTGTGTGTGTGTGGGGTGTGGGGTGTGGGGTGGATGAAAGTGCTGCTCACCTGGTGCAGGATATGGTCATGTGACCTGCGTTCCCGAGGTTAACCATGCCACGGGCCAGCTGGTCCAGGCAGGGGGTGGCGGGGGCGCTGGGGAGCAGAGCTTTGAGCTTGAAGCGCAGATCCACACAGCAGGGCGCAGCAGGAAACCCACGCATCTGCCTCTTCAACTGCCTGCGCACAGCCACCACGTCACGCCACCTGAGACACACACACACACACTTAAAACTCCCTGTGCATTGACTCTGTTGTCTGTGCATTGACACAGATGTGCTATGTCCTCACCGCTTCAGGAACTTGTGAATGCGCTTCAGCTCCACATCCAGCACCTCCTGAGCGACCTGGGAGATCTCGCCCAGCAGCGTCTCCTCGACGAGGCCGCAGCACACCTCCTCCGAGCTCCGGGACACACACTCAGCCTTCTCCTCCAGCGCGCGCCTGGAGCACACATACAAACACACACACACATTATTACCTCCCACCTGCTCCTCAGCAAACCTTCCCCATGCGCCCTCCCATAGGGTGCCTGCAGTCTCCAGGGTGACCCACCTGATCTCGGAGGCAGCCGTGTCCTCGATGCACTCGGTCAGGACCTCCTGGCTGATCTCAGTGCAGAGGGACTCGCTGAACTGGGCCAGAAACGCCTCATGCTCCCGCTTCCGCCTGCATTCGGACACCACAGTTAAACAGGTTGAGAAATACAGGCGCGTGTGCTTTTATTTTCTCAGGTGCGGAATGAAAGCGCCACAGAGACCTGGCCTCCTCCAACCGTCGCTTCTCCTCAACTATCCTCTCCTTCTCTGCGTGGATCTCGGTGGCGCACACCTCCCCCAGCATCTGCTCCAGCAGCTCGCTCACCAGCAACTCCACCTGGCTGTCGGACACACTGCAACGGAACACAGCCCTACCTCAGCACTGAAACACTAGCTTCACAGTTCAGCTGGCAATGGGAGGTCTCTCCTGCTAGCATCCCCACTGCAACCTCTGCTTAATACATTCATGTTACAACTGTGAATATTACACCTTCTTTTAGCGTGTGTGTGCAGAGGACATTAATAAAGAGAGAGAGAGAGAGAGAGAGAGAGAGAGAGAGAGAGTGTTCAGGTAGAATCACTCTTACCCCAGAGCAGTAGAAATGTACTGCGCGACTGTGCTTGCCAGCTCGGAGCACTCTGTCTCCAAAACCTCCTCTACGACAGACTCCACCTCTGCAGCGATGTCCTGCGGAAGATAGAAGGACTAATGGGATGTACAGGCTCACACAAACCCTCTTCTGACTATAATACAAATTAAATGTATGAAAAACATAGTGTAAATCCCCTTTATAATGGTTCCCGTTTCATGCTCACCTGGTCAGTGTAGACAGGTTCTGGTTTGGGTGGGGGCGATGGAGGTCGGGTGGGCTGAGGTTGGATAATGATGGTGAAAGGCTGCTGGGGGTCAGAGGTCACCGCCTGCTCGGGTAGTTCTCCTGGCTCTGGCTTGTTCTGAGTCTCCAGCAGTTGCGTGGGTTTGGGTGGGGCCTTGACCTCCAGGTCCATCAGGGGCCGTAGCTCCGCCCCCTGTGGCAGCACTCCCTGCTTCTGTGGAACAACTGGGATTGGGAGGGAATCAGCTAGCACCAGCCCAAAAGAGTCACAAGTATTTACATAATCTCATACACACACACACACACACACACACACACACACACACACACACACACACACAGTCAGCTACTAAATATCACACACAGTGACTTTAGCGGGTTTCCCTTTAGCATTGAAATGGAGTTGGGATTCATTCGTTCATCACGTTTCAGAATACGTTCAAAGCCAAAGACACTGGACTAAAAACACGATTAAACCCGCGAGTCGCTCTGCAGCTAAACGCTCCGAAACCCTTCCCCTCTCTGAGCCTGCAGCATGACAACAGAAACCAGCAG